>VYZW01039324.1:0-37498 GCA_013401315.1 Balaeniceps rex | reverse complement strand
TTCTTTGCATCTTGGAAATGGAAAAAAAAAAAAAAAAAGCTGGCATCGGGAGAAACCAGGTAGCTAGAATTAAGTGATTGTGCAAACACAGAACTGCCAGTGTTGCCTTTCCATTGGGTGCAGCATTGCTTTTTAGCCTGCCTTCTATGTGATTTCTCTATGTAATCAGATCTTGGTTTTCCTTTCTACCTGAGTCCATTTCCCAGTCTTCTTGGGCTTTTGTATGAAGAGATACAGGCATTGTGTCAAGAGAACTTCTGGTGCAGAGGATGGCTTGTGCAACTTCTAATACCAACTTCCAAATGTTAGAAAGAATTAACCTTTACCCCAAGGAATATATAGACATGTATTTGCTGCTGAAATCATGCTACAATTTAAGTAGGAAGAACTGTAACAAAAATACAGACATGTGCTGGTTTTAACAGTAAACAGAAAAATATGTTTATGCCTTTGTGAAAGTTCTTTTCCCCCAGTTAGGTTTGCCTGTTCAGACCTTCTGGTAGTGGTGATTTAATAGCCACTGTTTATACGTACGTGAAATTACAACGCAGCGGTCCAGTTGCTTGGAGAAAATACTAGATTTGTTTATCCAAAGTGCAGTATTTTCAAGAAGCTTAAATGTTTGTATTTTGTCATTGGAATGAAAACAGAACGGGTGACATAACTGTAGCTAGGGTCTGAAATAGTTTCCCTGCCCCAGTACTGCTAAAGGTCAGGAAGCCTCTAGGACGTTTCTTCTCACTGGAAGTAAAGGTCTAGGTTGCTTAATCCTAACGAGGGATGGGAGCTATCACGTGAACACAGCCATCAACTTTCCTTTACAAAGCTAACAAATAGGTAAGTGCCATAACAAGAGGAAATACTTTCAGGCCAAATAGTTCAGAACGTGACACGGCTAGAAAAAGATTTGTAGATGAGCATGAATGTTTTAAAGAACAGTACTCGGGAGGAAGTTTGTGAGATTTTTTTAAAATTTATTTTTTATTTATTCAGTTGCTTTGGAGCCTTCCCATTACTTTATTGCTGATGACTGCTGTCTTGTATTAGATGAGAGCCCGTCCTGTTTTCAGTCTGTGTCATTTTATAGGTAAACTAATGCTTAAAATAGATGACATCCCTTGGCGAGCATGCTGTATTGTGTATGTATTATTGAAAAGGGCTTTTGCCTTTGTCAGCAAACGAGTATGAAATTGCCTGAGAAATGTAACAATTTTGCTGCTACTTCAGTATTACCGTTGTCTTTTTTGAGTTAATGACCACACCTGAAACCTCTTTTTAACAGTATGCTTTAGATGAGATAGACCCTGCCTTTCCCTTCCACACTCTTGAAAAATAATCATACAAAAATGTTATTTCTGAAAAACAGAAGGCAAGGGGCGTATTCCTCAGTCAGTAAATGTGGTGCTTGTGATGGAGTCACTTTCTGACTTCTAAGAAAGTGGAAAAAGCGGCTCCCATACCCCTTCTTGTGGCTGTGGGAAATAGTAACACACAAACTCTGATGAATACGGGGATTGAATAGATGCATTTGATTGTGGGATGAAAAGATAATTGGAATTTCTTTAGAGCCAGAGACTGGTTAGCTGTAGAACTGTGGGTAACTGAGGATAACTGCTTGAAAGGATTTAAAAAAGAGAATTGAGTTTGGGCCAGTATGTCCAGTAGGTAGTAGGCTTCCAAGGAATGGAGAGAGACCTGCAAAATTCTTAATTATGTCACTTGGGTTTTGTGGTTGGGGGTTTTGGGGTTGGTTTTGGTTTTTAAGTTTTCTATAATTATTGTTATGGCTTTTATTTCAACCAGCTTCCTAAGTATCCATAGTATACAGAAGGAAGGAAAAGATGGAATTGGAATTGTTTCTTCAGTACATCTCTCAGCATCCAGCACACTAATTTTTAAAATGTAAAAACTGTGTGTATGTTACAGTCGCGTATGTTAAAATGCTAGTGAACAGTCTCTTAAATCAGCTATTTAGCGATACATCCTAAATGCTGTGTTTCTAGGGCAGAGGTGGGAACTTAATCAGCTGCTGATTCCTGACAGCTCTCCTACCGCCAATATGCCTAACCTAGGCTTTAGTTCTCTTGCGGGAGAAGCCCTTCCTAGTGCAGCCCGCATCACCAAGAAAAGCCTCAAATTCCTTTTTTTCCACGTGCCTCTTCAGCATTACGAAGCATAGGTGCTCAGTTTTAGAGAAGAGCAAGATGCAGAGAAGATGATGTACTGCTTGACAATGAAACATCCTTCCAAGATCTGTAGGAGGGAGGAAGGGGGTGGAGGGAGATGGCGGAGAGGAGATGAGGAGATTTTGTGACTCGCTCTGAAGTCTCTAAATCTTGTCTGGATTGCATTCAGGCCTGACTGTCCCACCCGGCAGTGCACATAAAATAGCTAATCTAACAAGTGCGGGTAGTTTTAGCAAAGAAGACGTGACAACATCAACTTCCGTGTGCGCAGGATGACTCTGTTCAGCAAAGGGCTTGTGCGGGATCCCGTGTGGATCCAGCTTTTTTGTTTTCTCTTGTTACTGATGATGCTTTTTGGCCGTGATTGCACACACTTCAGTGATAACGGTCAGCGCGGTATAGTGCTAACCTTACTTGTCCCTCCTCTCTTGGTTTACCTGGTCCTGTTACTGTTCTTGACTGGTTAATCTGAAAAGCTTTGTTGGTATTCAGTGACTTTTCTAGATAGTTGCAATTCCTGACTGTAACTAAAAAAAGAAACAGCTGTGGTTTTTTTGGTAGATAAATAGTTTTGATGCAGCTGTAATAGTATATTAACAGAAACTGTCATTTATGTAAAGCTTTAACATTTGTAATCTTATGTCAGCTCTCTCTTCTCAGCAAATTGAGACAATAATAACAGCTTCATCCCTGTTATGTATGCTAATATAAGTCTCTAACTGAAAAAGCAAGGATGCTTTAACTGTCTCTTGAATGAAGCTGTCCAGTGAATCTGGAGTTGGAGGAGAGCGAAACAAGTGAGACTTAAAAGGGAATAGCTATTTTGACATGATCGGGCTTTTTTTACTAACGTACAAGTGCATACAGCATAAACGCCGTGGTGTTGTTCGAAGTTCACAGAGTGCCTCAGGTGGGAGGGGGAAGTCGTCTTCGTACATAATGTTGGTTTTGGGTATTGTCTGTTTATCTAACATTGCTTTCCCTTTTTTTTAGGCATCGGTAGAGTTGCTGCTACATCTCTAGGAAACTTAACAAATCATAGCTCTGAAGATTTACCTCTTCCTCCTGGCTGGTCAGTGGACTGGACTATTAGAGGAAGGAAATACTATATAGATCATAACACTAATACAACTCACTGGAGCCATCCACTCGAGCGTGAGGGGCTGCCTCCGGGATGGGAGAGAGTTGAGTCAGCAGAATTTGGAGTGTATTATGTAGATCACATCAATAAAAGAGCTCAATATAAACATCCTTGTGCTCCCAGGTAAGACATCCACCTTCTCTTCTGTGATTGTTTTTTTCCTAATCCAGTTAAGAAAGTGGAACTGTTTGTCCATATGTAACATGCCAAAAACTTCTTATTTTTAGAAGTAAGCTTTTCTGGTTCTTGACTAAGATTTTTAGAAGAAGTTGTAATGGTTAGGTTTTTTCCTCGTCTGTTACTGTTGTAAGTTTAGAAACAGGATATTGTTCCTAACTCACTGAAACAAAGCAGCTATTCTCTTCAACTGTCGGTAAAACAACAAAGTTGCTGAGAACAGAATTGAATTGTAGACTGAGAAGAAACTTGATCTGATGTTCCAGGAGACTGTCTGGACAAATTGCACATACCATCTGAAACATGAATTAAGTCTTCTCTAGAATGAAAATCGGTATTAGCTGCTCATAAATTAAAGGTAAAA
Organism: Balaeniceps rex; assembly: GCA_013401315.1. Classification (NCBI taxonomy): domain Eukaryota; kingdom Metazoa; phylum Chordata; class Aves; order Pelecaniformes; family Balaenicipitidae; genus Balaeniceps; species Balaeniceps rex. The sequence goes on along the minus strand of VYZW01039324.1, from coordinate 33,630 downwards.
TAAAGTTAGTATATGCCAAATCTACCAGTTAATTTCTGCTACTCGCTCTATTTTGCTGTTGCCCAGGAAGAGAAAGTTTTTTAACATGTGGCACAAAAGATAAACATATGAGGATGTCCTTTGTTATAAATGGAATAACTCTTATCAGCTGCTGCCTGAATACATTTGTTCTAACGTATGAAATGGTGGATTATTTGGCTGAATCAATAGTTGCCTTTTTAATCTTTTAAAAACAGATAACCATTTTTTGTTCTGCTTTAGTATCCAGGTAACAGGCGCTAGGTGAATAGGTCTAAGGTGAATTTTACAGCGTGCTAACAGATAGCAGCAACACTTGCAGTTGTGATTGGAGCGAAGCACAAAAATAGCAACAGAAAGTTGCTCTCAGCGTAAGCCTGCTGAGGCAACAGTCTGTATGCAGTTGCATCATCGGCCTTTGCATGTATTAACTTGTGTATTAATGTTAACAATTTAATGATATCAGTATTATCTAAGTTATTGCTTGGAGGTTACGGACTTTGTCTGCCTTCCTTTGTACAGCGTTCCCCGTTACGACCAGCCTCCCCCAGTGACTTACCAGCCACAGCAAGCTGAGAGAAGCCAGCCTCTCCTCGTCCCTGCAAACCCCTACCACACCGCAGAGATCCCAGACTGGCTGCAGGTCTATGCCAGGGCTCCTGTAAAGTGAGCTTTTTTTTTTCCCTCTGTGTTTCACACTATGCATGCCTAGCTTAGAAGGAAAACAAATGAATTCTGATGACTGAGAGTAGAAGTCTAACTGGTATCTATCTCTTAATTGCATAAGAACTATTGCTGACAGCGAATGAGGAAGTTGTACCGGCTGTTCATCGTGTTAATTTGCTGTGTATTAGATGTTACTTAAAATCACCACAGTACTTTTTGCAGTTCACATGACTCGCAGAATGATATATTAGAGAGTTGAGGATGTGACTTACTTTCAGCGTATGTGTGAGAAACGGTACCACGTGGCTTATAAAATATGCAAACTATTTTTAGGGTGTTAACTTCTTAATGTATATCTTACTCCTTTTTAAAAAAGACATACACATTCTCCTTCACAATTAAGAATTTTGACTACAGACTGAAATCTATATTTCTATTCAAGAACTTGAATTAAAAACTAAGTGGTAGTAAAAAGTCATTTTTTTCAAAGAAACAATGCTCTAGGAACAGGGAGTCTCCTCCAAGAAAAGATTTGAGTCAGCATAATGAAATAAATTACATTTTCTAATGGGTAAAGCTCTGCAGAAGAGTAACACTACATAGAAAAGCCATAAAAAAATCCAGATACATTTTAATAATTATGAAATCGTGTACTTTTTCATAAGGAAAGTATGGAGAAATTTGAGTTTTACAGCAGTGAGCAGGTCAGTCTGTAGTTGGAAATTCAGGCTGTGTATGACGTTCCGTGACTTCCAGCTAAAAAAATCCTCTTTTTTTAGCTGCTCCTAGTAACTATAATTTGAATGGATTTTATTACTTCTTGTGGCTGCTGGGCTTGCCAGCAGCCCATAAAGATTTAAATTGGCCTAAAATCCACCAGTACACTTATGCACCAGGGACATGCTAAGTTCCTGTAACCTACAGGAGGACTTGTTTCCTAGAAATACCTTTAGGTTTTGTCTGCAGCTGCATTTCTTTATTTAGGTCTTTGGCACATGCAGACAATGTAGTTTTAAATATTTCAGTCTGCGTTGTATGGACTCTTGTTGGTACTTCTCTTGAAACTCAAGAAACAAATTTAAGACAATTTAAACAATTTAAGATTATCAGGAATGTCTTCATATCTAGTTGGCTGAGACAAATTAAAAAAAAAAAACCTCCCAGAACACTTAATTCACTCAAGCTGTTTGAGTAGAATTTATATTGTTCAGAAGAATCAGAAATCATGTATTTTCCAGTATCCTTTTAGCCTTCTTGTTAAAGTAGTGCTGGTAGTAATAGGAATATTGTTGTAATTCTCACACACTTCTGTGAAGGAGTAAATTCTGGTTTATGCTAATATTGTACTGGAAAAGTGAAGAAGAGTGGTAGCAGCTGGCTTAGTGTCACCTCATCTCGAGGACTTCTTAAGGAACAATTGATAACTGATTTTCACAGTTACTAAAATCAAGATCACTTATATATTTTCAATGTAATTTTAATAATGAACCTTTTCTCTGTTGCCAAAGCAACTGGCTTAAAGCTTGAGAAAAACATCCAGTAATGCTTTTAAGTTCTTTGGTATTGTTGTCCAAAAGCTGAGTGTGAGAACTGTATGCACGTTGTCCTGTCTTCTGGTGCAAAAACGAAAGTGGGCAGAATGCTTTCATAGTAGTAGTAGAGGCATACCTTTTGCGATCTGCTATTTGAAATTTATTGTAAAAATCCTTTGATTATCAGTACAGCTTTGCACCGAAATCATTGTGGTTTATTTTGTTCTGATTTGTTACTTACGCCTGACACTGTAGCTTGATTTAGCTGACTAAAGGCCCATCACTTTTGTTCAGAAAAGTAGATAATGACAGCAAAAATAGGTAATGTCAGCTTTTGTTTCAACAAGTTTCTCTAAAGGATAAGAATTCTGGCCACTGGAAAAGTGTAATGGAGAGTTTAGTAGGCGTTAGCCATAATGCTTCCCTATTTTAGTGAAAAATGGTCAAACAGTTAAGATGAAAAAAGAAGATATTTGGCTCACTAAAGAGTGAAGAGGCTTTGATGACTTCTTATAACTTGAGGTAAGGATTTCCAATGTCAAGGTATTTATGATACCTTAAAGTGTCCTTTTCCCCTCTTTCCTGGCATCTGTCAAGGTTCTGAGAATGTAAGTGCAGCTATCAGAATGCTAGCGCAGCGGAATCAAGACTCCCGGCTTGCATTTAACCCTTTGCTAGACTCTAAAATTGAACATTTCTCCACCTTCCAAGTTAGGTAGACCAGTCTGGTAGGTGTTCCCACAGTGTGGCAGACTGCATGCATGGGACTGTGAGGGTGAAGAGACCAAAAATGCCTGCCTTGCATGAGAGAATAGAATAGAATCATTAAGGTTGGAAAAGACATGTAAGATTGTCTAGTGCAACTGTCAACCCAACACCACCATGCCTACTAAAATCAGGGTTCAGATTCTTTCCCCACCTCTTTTGGAGCAAGGATCTGAACCCAGGACTTTCTTCTTCCAGCCCTAACCAACAGGCTGTAAATATTCAGGGCAGGGCGGTGTCTCTTGTGTGGAAAGTGTCCTATTTTATATTAAATATGTGCTATCTACTGGGAAAAGACCTGGAGGCAGGGTATTCTGGCTGCGTGTTCTGCCTAGTAAGCTCCTGCTTTCTCACCCGGGAGGGAAGGCTCTGCGCTCTGGAGGAATTTTGTACTAATGTGCTTTTTCCCCTTGATTTCTGGCTCTGTGACTAGTTGCTCTTCTAAAAAAAATGCCTGGGGAGTCTAGGTCAGGTACTGGTACTCTGCCCTGTTCCTCTCAGTGTCTCTGTGGTGAGTGTTCCTAGACCTACAATCTTTTGGACTTGAATGAGCCCATTCCCATTGAGGCACTGCTGATGGCTTAACCTTTAATTAGGCTTCTTCCCCCATTCAACGCTGCTCTTAGCAGGCAAAATGAAACTCTCACACTGCAAAGCAATCCTGATGTGCTGCTGTTGTTGAGAAACTGTCAGCAGTGTCAGCTTCAAACAGCTAAAGAACCACCAAGGTTTTAGCAATCCGTGATGATGCTTAAAAAAGCTGCAGGCCCCAGAAAACCTGCAAACGCATTATTGCATGTGATGGAGCTTTGTTTTCTTTCCTGCTTGTATTGCCACCTTAATAAGAAACAGTCCTTCCATTGAGAATCGGCCTTGCTGTGGAGTGTATTTTAATAAATGTCATTGGCGCAGAACATTTGAAAGGATACATCAGCGCAGGGCGAGCCAGGGGAAATCCTGCTGCAGTTGGATTCGGTTCACGATGAGTGGGAAAGGAGCAAAGATGGAAAGGTGTTGCTCACTTAAAGTCAGTAATCAAGTGCTTACAAAGATAGTTGTGCTTGGCAAACCTTCAGAAGCAGCAGCTTTCGGTCTGCCTCTCTTTGGAGTCTGATCTCCACGCTGACCAACAGCTGCAATTGGCTTTTTCCTCACATTTGGGGAAAAGTGATTTTAGCAGTGCAGCCCTGTCAAGACTTGGATAACTTCAATATACCAGCTGTTATTTAGGAAGTTTATAGAAGCTGTGGTTATTTAAGTTCTTAAAATTCCTCAAAAGCCTCTTTGGTAGTCAACTGCATGTCTTGGTGCTTCCCCGATGCATACAGGCTTCTGAATATATCTTTTCAATATGTAATGTAGTTTATTTGCATAAATGTACCGATATTTTGGCTTCAGCCTCCACTCAGTGAATATCTTTCTCATGTAATTCAGTTGGACCAAGTAACTCTGTTTATTCCATGAGTCTCTTCTTTTAATAACTGTAGTAGCCAGCTGCCTGTTTCCAAGTTAAGAAAATCAGATTGCAAGTGAGTTGTGTGTGTTTAGAAGCAGTGGGAAAAAGCAGGAAATGAGGGGTATTGCAGTGATGATGTAACTACATCAAGGCTTTCTTTTATCAAAACAAAGTAGCATTAAAATGCCTATTGCAGAGCAAGACTCAGATCCGACAAAATCAAGATTAAAACTGGGTTGGGAATTGCTGTTTCTTCACCTTGCTTAGGAAATTCTGCGGCTTGTCCTATTCCCAGAGCTGGCCAGGCCCGTGCCAGGACACTCTGTGCTGCTCAGGTCCCCTTAGCATGGGCAGCATTAGCACCCCTGCTCATTTTGGGGTGATGTTCCTGAAGTTCTTTCACACAAGACTCTTCAAGTTTAGGTAGACTCGGGTTAGCCCAGATATTCCCACTGTTGAGAATGTGCTTAAAGCTGGGTCATGCGTTGTTTTTGTGTCCCTTGTTCCCTCTGAGCCTCGGGAAGGGAACTGTTCTGTTCCAGAACCCGGCAGGTCTCCTCATGGCTGCTAGCTCATGTCACCCTGCCAGACTTCTCCAGTCATCACGCTGAGGTGGAAGGAGACCATCAAAGAGAATAGCCTGTTTATTTTAAGCTTCGGTGTCTACCTAGCTATCTGAAGTCATCGTACTACTTTATTTAAGCATGTGAGGGTAGGTCTGCACTGTGGGCTGTTAACACTTGACTGATGCGCCGGCTGACACGAGCCAGATCCCAGTCAGTAACCGTTTGGCCACGTGGGCTTCGGAGCCTGATCTAACGTACTGTAAGCTGCTCGCCAAAACAGTTGTCTTGCCATTGGCCCAGTGTCCTTAAGGAACATCCTGAATGCCAGCGTCTCCTGCTTAATGTCATCCTGCAGCTATTGCCCTGTGGGATGTGGTGGTAGTACTGGACATCTGGCCATGAGCCAGACACCTTTAATCCTATCTCTGTAGAATTACCATGATTTTGTTGAAAAACTTTGTTAGAAATACTGTTTTTCTACCAGGGTCTTGGAAACCTCCCCCTCCTACTGGCACAAAAAGGGGATCCATTGAAAAAAAGGTAACGAAGCACATGCTTGCTTTCTCGAAGGGAGGATGCGGTGAGGATTTCGGAGGCAATCCCACCACCGTATAGTTTGCTCTGGTGGTGGCTAAAACGGGACGGATAGAAATGCAGAGTGTGTTGGAAAATACAGCGTATGGACCTGTGTTTAACTGTTCTCACTGCAGACTTGTGAACAGGCCAAATGTGTTTGTGTGCGCCGCCTTTATTCTGGTACTTTCGCACTTCAACAAGGTTGTGTAGCTTATATATAAAGGTAAATATCATAGACATTAAATTTGGGAAATGTTGAACCATGTGTTTGGTATAAAAGGCTGTCAGCACTAGCTTTGAAGAATTTGTGGCATGAAAGGAAGTCACTGACTAACGTTACGATTGAACAGACCTCCGTTACGAAACTGGACTTTATTTGACCAGCTATCTCGCTCCCTTGCAGACTTTGGAGTGCCGATTTTGATTGTGGAAAATTCCTTGCAGGAGAAATGGCATGGCCTTGATTAGTCACAAGAGTGGTTTGGCAGTTACGACATAAAACGCAGCCTTCAGGAAACTTCTTCAGCTCTGCTAGTCAAACGAGGGAGGCTTGGAGAGGCTCACCTTACATTGTTTGTACCTACCCCATGGCAGCAGCTTTGAGATCCCAAAAGTCTGAGCGTAGGGGCGTGTTTATATGTTTCAGAAATTGAACAAAGTGTTAGGAGTATAAACAGAAATTCAGGATTGCTTCATATTAAAAAGTAAAAATAAAAAAAAACAGCACTGAGGTGCTGCAGATTTTGTAGGAGAAGCAGTGCTGCATGTTGAGGAGGAGAGGAGACTTACCAAACGAAAGGGGAAAGGTACTGCACCGGCAGCTCTTTAACCTGGAGCGTTGGCAGTGGTTAGTGACGCTCAGCAGCTTTCCTTGCACATCGTTTCTCCCACCTTGTGGATTAAGGTCGTGCTTCCACTTTTCTTTGCGGCTTGTTTCCACGTACTCCGCTCTCCACGATGGAGAGCGATGAGCTTCTAACGAAGCCGCTCTGCATGCAGCCCCCTTCTTGCTCCTGTTGGTATTTTCTCTGCGAGCTTTCACATTCTGCCCTGCAGACTAGTGTCCATTTCCCTCCTCAAGGAAAAAGCGTCGACGGTGTGGATGGTGCTTTGATGACCCAAGCTGCTGTATTTTGCCTTGCTCAACCGACAACTCCTTGTAACTGGGTGGAAGTGGGAAGAAATACAACAGTAATTGGTTGACTTCACAACTTGTTTCTGTCTCGCGCGGGGAGCTAGATCAGATATTCCTAGAGGAGGAGTTTGGGTTGACACCAAGGTGTTTTAGGCTCTTGGCACGTGTCTCCAGGGGACCTCCCGACGTCCACAGCAGCTTATTTTTTTCTGGTGTGGGGAGGAAGAACAGCAGGATGTTTAGGTGTTAGTGCTTGCATCGCTCCCTTGATACTCACCCCGCTCCCTCCGTGGCAGAGAGATGGCCGCCGATGGCTGCGGGCGGTTAGGAGGTCCCTTGGTGGTGTGAGTACTTGCAACCATTAATTATGGCCTAATCTGATTTCCCCCCTCCCTCAGTCCTCACGGGTGCCATCCAGTACCCCCCTTTTGTGGTCCTGTGGGGTTCGTGACCCGCGGTTTGAGACACACTGACTTAGGTTATTGCTGCTAATTAACCGAGATGGGGACGGTGTCCCAGAGTGCTCGTTAAGGCTGGAACAAGAATGCTTTGGAAACAGAAGTGTGTTGTGAGTGTGTCTTGCCTTCTGGGAGGTACTTGCTGGGGAGTGTTAGGGTAAGCTGTTGAAATAGTTCCTTTTTTTTTCTGTGTTACTCCAATTTTAAAAGATGTTTTACTACTAAATCCTCAAGGCTTGTGGAATGGAATTGCTGGTTTAGTGTTTCCAAAACTCATTTTCTCCGTTTATTATAACCAGTTAATAGGATCTTGAGCATTTCTAGAGTTTATCTTGGCATGTTGAGAGTGATTCTGCAGTGTAGCGGTAAGTGACGTTTCTTCAGCTCACTTTGAGACACGGCTCCGTGTCTTTTGGCGTTAATTACCTTATTTCTTCAGCTAAAACACGCTAATGTAGGTTGCTAGAAATCCAATCGATGGCTGTACAACCGCGAGGCTGGTTCTTGAGAAAATGCCTCTGCGTATTCGCTCACAGCGGCGTGTAGATAATCATCTTTTCTATCGAAACAGATATGATCACATTCTGAAGTGGGAGCTCTTCCAGCTGGCGGACCTGGACACGTACCAGGGGATGCTGAAGCTGCTCTTCATGAAGGAACTGGAACGGATCGTTAAGCTGTACGAAGCGTACAGGCAGGCCCTCCTCACCGAGCTGGAGCATCGCAAGCAGAGGCAGCAGTGGTATGCCCAGCAGCACGGCAAGAATTTTTAAGCTAACAACTCTTGTAATAGACTTTTCTGAGGACACAGAGAGCTTTAAAAGGTTTTCACACTTAAAACTATGAAAAAGTGCTTTTGTTGAAAAGGCAGCTTATTTTTGTTGATGTTGCACCTTTGTTATTCTCCTCTTTAATATTTTTCTACATGTATTATGTATTGTTTATAAAAATGAGAAATGTTTGTTAATCTTTTTCCATACAAGAACTAGTTTACTATTCTGAAAACCGGCGTGGAGTTTAATCAGAGACTTGATTCTGGTATCTTTTTCTAGCGGCCAGCTGTATTATTAAGAAGCTGACTATATATTTTTAAAGGGCAATAGATGCAACTATATGAAATGTCCTGGATTCAAAACATTTGTTAAAATCCAAAGGAGTATTTCCGTGTATTTCCCTCGGGACTTCCTATCCCTCGAGAGAGCGAGCGCTGCTCTTTGCTCACAGCTTTAATGTACAGGACGCTGGCGCCGTTACTTTTCAGTAACGCCCAGTGCTGTCACCAGACAGAAGCGAATTTCATCAGCCTAAACCAAGCACTTCATGAAAGCGAAGTCCGAGTTGCCTTATTTTTTACTTTAACGCGTTACTACTTTAGATTTACTACTAGTTTTCACAGAAATCAGTCAGAGGGGGAAATACTTGTACTTTCTTAAAGACCAAGATCTCCAAGCAAACTTTTCACGGGTTTTTAAATCCGAGGCAAACTGCATTTCCTAAAACGTGACCCAGTCACGTGGGAAGGTAGTGGCATTGTCTAACCAGCTTACCAACCAGCTGTACCACACCGTGGAAAAAATCAGGGATGGAACAACAATTTTTCTATTTTTTTTTTTTTTTTTTTTTTTTTTTTAAAAACGAGCTTTTGTCTTGTATTAAAGCCTCCTTACTTGGGGAAAATTTTTAATTATACAATTACCCTCTCCAGTATTTTCATTTGGTTCATTGATTGTCCTGAAATGTTATTTATGGATTCTTTTTAGTGCAATAAACATTGTTGCAGTCAAAAAAAAAAAAAACAACACATTTCTTGTCAATCCTATTAATTCAATAAAAATCATTTTGTTTAATGAATGAAGGGTTGTTCAGCTGATTTTTTTGAGGGTGCAGATCCTCAGCTTTGGCCTTGCTTCACTTGCCGGCGACTTGATTTTTGCCTAAGACTTGTAAAATGTGGCTTAACCTTTTTAGTGACAGAAGCAGCTCCCAGCGGTCACACCTGGGCAGGAGACAGGCCCAAGTATTTTCAAACTCCCAACTTACCGTTAAAACACCAATTCCAAAGGCCAAAAGGAAACCAAGAATGTAAAAAACCCAAGAGGAGCAGCTCTCACCTCGTTAGTCAATAACGGCTTCCTGTGTAACCGACTTCTTAGGAACCGAAAGCAACCTTTAATAGTTCTGACGATAAAAGAATAGAACTGTTGAACACACTTTCTATGCACTATAATGGATATATGTACAGAAATACAGTGAAACTTTCTCCAACACATATACAAAGTGATACTTTGTGCATCGGTTACGAACAGAAAAGTACGCTTTCCGTACAAGTTCATTAACATACCATAGCAGGAGTGCCCTTACAGTTTCTGATAAAGCAAGTTAATACATTTTTTTAATTACGTAATTAAACAGTTAATTGAAGAAAAAACTCGGTTACATGTTATAACTTGTTCAAGTATCTGAAAATAAGTTGGCCTTTGAATAAGCTAAGGTCTGGAAGATTTTTCGGTGCAGTATCATGTAAATTACGATTTCTTCAGTGACTTCGTAAGTAATTAAGGGGAAAATAAGGCTTCATAAATTAGCTGGGAAGTATGCTGGCTATTACAAATTAAAAGCACTTTGCATTTGCGGCAGTACCAATATGTACATATTAACACAATGAAAAACAGGCCGACATCTTCCCGTCAAACACCGCGTTGTCGAACGAACACACCGAACCGCCTTACAAGTGACTTGTTCTCCGCTCTCCCTGTTCCACGGCGGGAGCTTGTGATGGGGACGAGGATGAGAGTACTGAGCCGAGGACGAGACGGCCGCACCTCGTTCGTGCCTCGACGGGAAGGCGCCCGCCTTACACCTTCTTCCTCTCCGAGCCCTCGGCGGGCTCCGCTTTCTGTGCAGGGAAGGCGTGGTGGTACAAATGCCTGTGAGTTGCCGCTGCGCTGTACAGCTTGTACAAAGCCTGGAAAAAAGAGAGAAAAAACGGTCACGTCCCCGGCCCTGCCGCGTGTGACGCATCCACTCTGTGCTTTCACGTTCATGCCGCGGCGGCAGGTTCAAACCAGTCGCGGCGTGCAGTTTGTTTTGTGCACCGACTCTTGATTGTGTCCCACAGGGAAACGATGAAAGGTGACCAGTTCGCTAATTTTTCACAGGTCTCAGCCGTGGGAGGAGCTCCCTCGAGCTGCATTAAATCCGGGGCTACCTGCAGTAAGGGACTTAGAGGGGTTGTTTTTTTTCCAAGTTTCACACACACAGGTTAAATTTCTGCATCCTCAGCATTTTGCTTTACACCAGATACATACTGCGTCATACAGAGAGCTTTGCTATGTAATGGGTACCTGCTTTGTCTAGATTAGTTTTCTGCAGACAAATGCAGATTTTTTTTTTTCCCCTTCTAATTTTTGCCATTTTCCACTTGCACCCGCCTCCATTTTCCCCTGTGACAGAAGAGCCTGCCCTTCGCAAACAGCAGCACCGCGGGCTAATAAATGTCTGTGCCCGTTTCTGTAGAGCATCGGTGGGAACAGGCTGCCGGCCTCAGAAGTGGCTTCACGGGGTGACAGCTAAACGGCAGGCGGCAGGAGTGGTTGCCGTACCTGTGCCGGTGCGTGTTCAAAGTCGGTGCGGCCGTGGGCTGCGTTTCCCATACAGAACTAATGTCAGAGCAGCCACAGGGCCGAGCCAAGGCTCCGAGCCCGGAGGGCTGCTGCAGCACCAGCTCTGCAGCGGCTGGCATGTGGCGACAGGCAAAACTGCCCTGTCCCCCACCCGTCGGTGGGCTTTATACCGACTGCGAATGGCGCGGGAGATGCCAAGATACAATTCTGGTTGCAGAGGACTTGGTGTGAACGGCTGCCACAGCTCTGCCATTTCCATTTCAAATGAACTCATCATTGGGAGGGGAAAAAAAAAAACAAAACAAAAAACACCCAACCAAAAATGCACTGGCTGCTGCTGGGGGCCTGAAGATTGTTGGTGAGCCAGGATTAGCTCAGGACCGGGTGGGAAGACACAGACGACCGGCAGGAAACCGCACGCTCGCGGGGTGATGTGTTCCTCGTGTGCTCGGGGGCGTTGGACGAAGAAGCCACAGCAAGGAATGGGGTGGGGTGAGAAGAGCGACCGCGTCCCAAACGGGTGCAGGAAACGGAGGTGGGGCTTTGTGTGCCAGGGTTTGGGAATGTAGGGGCCTGGTGGAGTCTTCATGCAGCTTCTCTGGGTTTCTTTCTTGAAAATACGCTTTCAAGTCCTACATAAGCGACCTTGCAGCATTTCGGGCTCTGTTAGGCTTGTTTTCATGCCTAACCAGTCTGACAGAGCTGACTTTGACTTGACAGGATTTGTTCGAGAGCTCCTCAACAGCACAGCCCGCCTTCTGCCTCTCGCTGGTGCACAAGCCGGAGCAAAGCCCATGCACCCAGAGGTCAGAAAGCTTTTAGCTGCTCAGCATTTGTGGCATGGTGAGGCACCAAAACGGCCGGCCTGCGCTGGCCGCTGGGGGAATGGGTTGATTTTTAACTACCTTTTTTTTTTTTTTTTTAAAATGGCCTTTTGGACCTGTGAGAGCTGCTCCAACTTTCTTCTAAGGGGAACTCCCCACGTAACTCAGTGGCTGAAACGTCTGTCGACACTGACAGATGGAGCTGTCAGGCTTTGGTGACACGATAAAAGATGGAGCTGGCTGGGGCAGGAGCCCTGCCTGCGCGACGCCTGCACGGTTGGTGCTACAAAACAAACTGGTGTTTTGGTTTGACCTCGCAGCACAACAGGAAAATCCCCAAAGAGAACTGATTGGAGAAAGACAAAAATCCCCATCATAACGAATACACTCCCCACCCAAATCTCTCACCGACTTGGCTTCCAGCCCTGCCTGGAGCGCAGCACCCATGTTTAATTCCCTTCCCCAGGCACTTGGATCACAGGGAACAACCAGAGCCCAGCCGCTGGCAAGTGTCCTGGTGCAGGGCCAGGATGCCACCGCTGCCCACAGCCCTCGCAGCCCCCCCGTCCTCCGCAAGCCCAAAGGCAGCGACGCGGCTGAAACGTGCATCTGGGTCCGAGACGCTTTTCCCTGGGAGCCCACGGCCCAGCTGGCCCAAGGGAGCCGAGTGGTATCGCATGCGGACAACAAGAGCCACTTACCTCGTTCGTGCTTCCCTGGGGAGAGGCATTGGGAAGGGAGGAGACAGAAAAAGAAAAAGAAAAGCATCTCTGTGTATCACGCACGCCCATGGAACGTGCTCACGTGAGCACGGTGCTCACGCCTCTGGCCGCAGCCACTTGCTGGTGCCACCACAGCCGTGTATTCCCAGGGGCTCGCCCCACACCGGCTGCCCCTCTTGCAGGACCCCTCACGGCTCAGTCCACCCCTCCTGCAGCCGGTCCTGCTGCCACGGGACACTGAGCACTCGCACGGGACAAAGCCATGAGGGCTTTGAACCCACCCGGGGCACTCAGGCACCGGCCCTGCGTATCGTGGCAGGCAGTCATGCTGCCCAAGCCCCGGTGCCTGCAGCAGGGCCGGTACTGCCCGTCTGCACAGCTCCTTCTCGGGAGAACTTTCCCCTCAGTTGGAAGCTGTGCCGCGCAGCCCGCGGGGGCCAGCCGGGTGCCAGGGAGCAGCTACAGGCACTTTAACCTCTTTATTTTTCCCCAGCTGGGCAGGTTGCAAGTGGGCAGCATCTCTGGCTTCCTGCTGGCTGCATCCTGCTCTTGCTCAACCCCCCGCACGCTGGTTCCTGCACAAGGATGGGCAAATGCTGGGCTTAAACGCGCCAGCGTCTCCCAAAGGCACCCGGGAAGGGTCCATGAGCAAACGGCTGCAGTGCAGGCACTGACGGCACCGCAGCGGGGTTTACTGTGGGTGCTCAGGCTGCCAAGGACAGGGCAGCCAGGATGGACCCACCTGGGACACAGGCAATGGGATGCTCTTGCTCTCAAGCCGCCTTATTTTAAAGGCAGCCTGGCTGAGCAACACCGCTACCCAGCTCTGGGATGAAGGAACTGAATAATAAATGCTTCATTTTTTCCCCCAAAGCTGCACATTTAGCTCCAGCTGCAGCTCTCTGCACAGCAACGGGAAGCAGGCAACCATGGTCACTCTTGATCAAAACCTCACTGGTGGATAAAAAGCATGGAAGGAGCGGGTAAAACTGAGAACGGCCCTTTCCCCCTTGGAGCACTACAGAAATGAAACCCACAACTCTGGCTGGCGGCTTCTGAGGGCCGAGCTAACGATGAGCTCAGCCCGGCTCTGCCACGGGAAGAGCAGGAAGCCATCGCAGCCCTTTAAATGTTATTCCGGCCCATGGGCCCGCAGCTGCAGCTGCGTTCCGGTGAGCTGCTCCCCTGGCCGGGGTGAAGTGGGGCAGTGGGAGCCTGAAGGCTCCGGGCTTTCCCCGGCAGCTCTACAACAGGGAGAGGAAAGGGCTGCTGCAGAAGGGGAAACAGGAAGGACCGAGTGTTAAAAATACTGCGGCCGTGGGCTGTGAGATAACCCTGCCGGGGCCGGGCGCTGCAATGGCACCGTGCGGAAAGCGGGCAGAGCAAGGCAGGGGTGCGCCGGGGGGTGACTTCTCACTGTGACCATTTTTAAGGTTTTAGAGGTATTCTGTTTGACGAGGGGGGGGTCTAACCAAGACCTTCCCATGCTGTCTGGAAAAAACCCAAAGAAATCAAAAAAGAGCGGGTGAGACCAACTGACCCAGCACAGCTGTGGCTGTAACAGGAAAGTGGGGCCCAGTGCCAAAACAGGCAGAGTCGAGACCTGGCCTCAGTCTCCGGCAGACCAGGGGAGAGGCAAAATCCCTGCCCTGAACCAGGAGACAGAGATGGGGCTGTTCTTTTCAACATACGCAGGCACACACACAAAACCCACACACACCGGCTCTGAGAACGCTGCCCCAGTGGGACCCCGGGCAAAGCTGCCCCATTCCTGCAAGGTCTGAGGCTGGTGATGGATACAACAAAAAGAAAAAAAAGGCAGAACAAAACAGCTTGCTGTGAGTTTTTTCATCCCCAGCCCGGATCTACAGGGCTTGTCTTTCACACCGGGCAGGATTCAGAGGCTCAGGCTCGAGCAGGGGAAGGGGTGGGTTGGTACGCAGCCCCAGCCTTGCTGTTCGCTCCTGCTCTCCAACCCATCTCGTACTGCCTACCTGTGCTACGACCACAGAGCAGGCCTGCCCAGGCCCATCTCCGGTCCCTAAGACATCTCCCCCTTACAATCAACTCCACAAACTGCTCTGAAAACATTGCCTCTGTCCCTGCTTTCCCCACCTAGAAGGTCTAAGGAATGGCCTAAAACTCCATGTCCTGCTGTCTGAAGAAGACAGGGCATAGGTCTTCTCTCACTGATCACAGCACGACCAGCTCAAGCAGCTCGATCTGCCCAGGCAGGCCCAGCCGGAGCATCTAACAACCCTAAACGCAAAAGCTGTTTCAAAGAGGGGGGAAAGCCCCAGAAAACTCAACGCTTAAGAACTTGGTGGGGGGTTTTTTTGTTTGTTTTAAATCAAAAGCTCTTTATCCTACCTGGTCCCACAACGCTGCGGCCACTTGGTCTATTACTGCGCCCAGTTCTCTGTACTCCCCAGAGTATCTGATATATGCCCAGGTACACAGTGTGATAAGTGTCAAGCCCATGATCATGTTGCACAGACTGGCTATGATGTCCAAGCCAATGAAGCCGGTCACTCCAGCTATCACGTAAGTGATGAAGATGACCACAAAGAGCGTGGCGGGGGTGCGGGCAGCGTGGAAGATGTTCTTGCTGTCGTTGTGCTTGATGTACTGGATGTAGAGCTCATCTATCTCGTTCTCCAGCTGCTGGAGGTAGCGACGGCTGAACTCCTCCCCACCCATCTTCTTCACCCCGCGAAACAGCTTCACAGCTTCCTCCTTCAGCTCCATGTGTTTGGTCTGGAGGTCACTAGGTGCAAGGAAGGGCTTGTCCCCACCACAGACCTGCGTGCAAAACACAGTCCGATCACTCCAGAAACCTCAGTACCCACAGCTCGTCTGCTCTGCCGTGCAAACCACTGGAATTAGGGCTCTACAGGCTCCTGTTTGGCACGGACCACTAGATCCTGCAGGAAGACCTCCACAACTGTGCTGTCCATCTGGGACAGCTCTCCAAGGTGCAGGTTAAAACGGGGCAGTGGGTGTCTGTGGTGGGATGCTGTGTCCCACAGCTCCCTTACTCTATTCGCTCACAGCCCAAGCCAGGAGCTCGGGCAACACTGACGGCTGAGCTACACTGACGGCAGGACCCTGAACCCCAGCATTTTCTGGTGCTGGAAACTCCGCAGCATTTTCCTTCTGCTTCAGAGTATGGACACATTAGTTTTAAGGCCCAGGGCAGTCCACAGGCGGTTTGGCCATGCAGCTCCATACTTTTTTCCTGCCAATAGGAAGGAAATTTTCATCTACAATACTGATGGACAGAGTGGGGGCCTGCAAGTGGCTGGAGACAGGCTGGGGTCTGAGCTTCACCTTAAAACATCACAACCATCCCCTCAGCAGAGCTGAGAGATGGGCTGACAGGGCAGGGCATAGGTGAAAAGCCAGTTATAATGACTCTATCCCCTAATTAGCACCAGCCATAGCACAGGTTGCATGGTCACACAGCGCTGCCACCCCACTACATCACATTTTTGGGTTGCATCTACCCATGCTGGGGAACGCTGGGAAGAGGATGTGAATCCAGCAGAGGCCATGTGGTCTGCAAAAAGCTGCCATGGGATGGAACAGTGACTATTTGTCAATTATCCTCCCCTGTCCTGCCATGATACCCTGACCGGGCATTGCTCTCCTCCAGCCTGCAAGAAAGCCCCTTTTCCACCATGAGCATAGGAGAAACCCTCTTTGGGACCCTGAACGTGCAGCACTGTAACCAGTCCTGGCCAAGACCATGCAGGACGTTTTCTACCAGGAACCCAGGCAGGGAGGTTTCCCCATGAGGACAGGAGAGCCAGGAGACATGGGTGCTGTGAAACGACATGCTCAGCACCACCTACCTCTTCCATTCTCCTGCTGTAGGTGTCTTTGGCAGTGGCAACCGCTGCTAAATTGTTGGCTTCTGCCGTGGCCTGCAAGAAGGGCAAAAGGGGTACAAAGTTCAGCTGCAGAAAGACAGGGTTAAGGAGTCTAATTGCAGAGAGCAGCAGCCACTGGCTGCTTGGGTACCCATGGTCCACACGTGTACGTGGCCAGGACATGTGCACGGTACCCTGGTGCACCCGCACAGAATTAAATGGCTCCCTGGTCTTAGCCAACTGTGCTCTCCCCAGCCCCTGACCAATGCCAAATAAGATCATTCCATATTTACACATCCAGTCTCCTCAGTCCCCCCCAGGCAAAAGCCTGCATGAAGAGAGGATTCCTACCCTCCAAGCCAGAACAAGGAAAACTTGAAAAGGCTTCGGCTGTGGGAAACAGCAAGAAAACAGATAAAAGGCTCAGTCATATGTAAACAGCTACAGCTGCAACCTCCCACAAAGCCGTCTGGCTCAGAGAGCAGAGCTGCAGCCCAGCAGCCACTGCCCGTGTGCGGGGCCACGTCCCCTCCGTGTGCGGCCCCACCGCAGCCAAAGACGATGCTATTTACCTGCGGGGGAATAATTTCAGCTAAGCTGGCTGACGCTGTGTGCACAGACAGCGAGTCACCACAGTCCAGCCAAGGTGCACGAGCTGTGCTGCCGGAATTGCTAAGCTGTATCAGCCTCGTGACTGCCAAATACTTCCAAAAGGGCTGTTCCTTGGGTTGTTACACTAAGGCATTTGAAATAAAATCTCAGAAGACCCAATGTACTGCACTTCTCGGACACCTCTGACAATTAACTGGAAATCAACGGCAATTACAGCGCGTGAATGCCCACCAGCTCACGCTCACGTACCTGCAGCATTGACTTTGGGTGTGGCAATTCTTCCCCTTGGTAGATCTTTATGTATGCCTGCAAAAACAGTGCACAGAAAATGAAATCACATTGAATACAGCATTCATGAGCAACACACAAACACCCCCACCCAGTCGCAGACGGCTTTAACAGGATGTTAAAAGCACAGAAGAGGAGGACGTTCCTGGCACAAGATGGCTTCAGCAGGGGATGCTCTGTCAGAAAACGCTACGTAGCATGGCTCGAGGTCGACTCCTTGGGTGGCCTGGGTCAGTCACTCAAGGCTCTCGCTCCACCACTTACGCTAAGTATCTCTACCATCGGATTTGCACCTACCTCCGTCCTTCAGTGAAGGAGAAGGAGCCAGAGTCAGGTAGCCCTGGAGAGTAGGTGGTGAGAATTACTCACTGATGTCTTGCATTAAAATGTCCCAGTAGTCATGACAACAAAAATAAGCTTTTTCCAAAGGCAACAGGAATATGGCCCTCAGCCTACCTCCCCCTGGTCCTCAATTCTCCAGAGGACGAAAACAGCCCTGCCCATTTCTTGGGCTTACTGCGTGGTCAAATACGTGACTGTGAGGTGTTTGCTTTCTGCAGCCATGAGAGTCAGGACCATTAGCTAGACCAAGAGCATTTCCTCCAGCCATCAAGTGCTGGCCTGCCTGCTGCTGCTTTCTCCTTTAATTACAGCAAAAGTGCAAGCGTGCCACAGATGAATAAGTCCACTTTCTCTTAAATAAGCCAATACCTTAAAATATTCCACAAGGCCTCGACAGGTGATATGGTTTCCATTGATCTCCTTAACGTCCAGGCTCTCGGGACTAAGAAGCCAAGGAATCAAAATCTTCAAGTTCTTGATGAACTCATCGTCTATTTCTGGAAATAAAACCCAATATCATCAGTACCAGCCCAACGTCATACTTGCGCTTCGGTGTGCACTCACATGAAACAAGAGCAGGAGAGTCACGCCAGAGACTCAGACACCCTATAATTTAGTGATGTGAGCACTCAGAAATGATCGTGGCCCCAGTTAGGTTGTTACTTAACCCACGGACAGAATATACAGCTGTGCGCATATCCACAAACCAGCTTCATGGTCTCAAAAATACTTGCACAAACAAATGTGACTGCACGGGGGGAAAAAACTGGTTTTGCTGATGACGCTGGTAATGCGCACGCAATGCTGATAGCCAGGGAGCAGCATCTTCTTGCCTGGACACATACACTCTTTGCAAATCATGACCTTTAATGTACAGGGCACGGACACATGCTGTGCCTTCCCTTTGCTCTGCTCCACAGCACCTGTAGTGGAAATCTTCTGCCAGGGCTTAGGCTCTCTGGCTTTCATCCCTGCCACCTCCTGTGCCAGCAGGCAAGATTTTCTGTGCCGAGTTCTTGGT
This sequence comes from Balaeniceps rex, assembly GCA_013401315.1. Lineage (NCBI taxonomy): Eukaryota > Metazoa > Chordata > Aves > Pelecaniformes > Balaenicipitidae > Balaeniceps > Balaeniceps rex. The sequence goes on along the minus strand of VYZW01039324.1, from coordinate 15,154 downwards.
CCTCTATGAACCCATATGTGGAATTCTCATTGCAAAGCATTTTAAAGCTTTTGCAAACCATTAGGCGCTTGGTACAGGTACACTACGGACTCCTGCGAGCGTCTGTGCATTTACATTGCACCATCAGACACCCCTTGGTGCAGATACCAGGAACGGGCACAATCTCTGTTCCTACCAGCCTGTCCCCTTTGCCAAAGCACAGAGCTGGCACAGGGCGCTGTTTGAGGGGTCCATGGGCTGCTTGTGTCACTTCGACAGAGGCAGACTCATCTCCTAACAGTCATTCTCAGGGCTTCATAGTGCCTGACAGCCATTTATTGCCATTTAAATTAAACTGTACAAGGCTGGAGACAGAAAAAACAACGCAACATCCAGGCATTTGGAAGGTAAGGAGAGAGGGGAAGTTTCCCCACATTTCTTCCATCAGAGCACAAAAAGCTGAGTACAGCACTTAGGGAACAAGAAAAACGGTGTCAAGAAGCTGCTGCCGATTCCTGTGCCAGTTCGACACACACCACTTGTTCAGTACTACTCAGCACCTGAAATTAAGGGGGGAACTAACAGAGATCAGCTCAATTTCCACCAGCATGCCTGCTCCCCGGCCACCTCGCTGTCCTGCTTGCTGGTTAGCACGGAGTTTGCCAGAAGAACAAGTCTGATCACTAGCCAGACAAAACCAGAGAAAAAGTAACATCTTTCTGTCTGCTAATTTAAGTGACTAATCGGCCACTTCTCTATTGCTAAGATTGCAAGCTGCCTGTAACCAGCGATGCTGGTAAGCGGTTGGTTCACAACAAACAACTAAAAAAATCCACAGCACGTGGCTCCTTTGAGGGTGGAGAATCTTACCATGGCTTTTTTTCCTTCCCCTTTTTTTTTTTTACCTGCTGAACTAAGTCTGACCTGTAGGGAAACCGCTGATCAGATAAGTCAGGAAGATTAAATATTCCTTGGAAAGCTTTTCAAAGTGAAATAACGTTCCCTTGAGAGCACGCGTAACCGGCCTTCCACCCTCCGCAAGCACCAGCCTGCCCTCCAGCAACCAGTCTGCACCGCTCTGCATCTGTGCCGAATTGCAAGCGGGGCCTAATCGGTTAATTACAGGCTTAACACCGCGTCCATAAACTTCCTCTCTCAGCCCTGCCCTTCCCGGTTGCCTATCAGCCATCCGTCCTGACAGCACATTGCCAGCGGCTCTGAGACCTTTGCGGCCTCCCACACCATTTTGGCCTCCACATCTGCCTTGGCCTCCCACACCTTTTCAGTCTCCCACACCTTTTTGGCCTTAACCTCTGTCTGGGCCTCCCACACCTTTTGGGCCTCCACTTCTGTCTGGGCCTCCCACACCTTTTTGGCCTCCACATCTGCACCTCCCATACCTTTTCGGTCTCCCACACCTTTTTGGCCTCCCACACCTTTTGGGCCTCCCACACCTTTTTGGCCTCCCACACCTTTTTGGCCTCCCCATCTGTCAGGGGCTCCCATACCTTTTCATCCTCCACCTCTGTCAGGGCCTCCCACACCTTTTCGGTCTCCCACACCTTTTTGGCTTCCCACACCTTTTTGGCCTCCACCTCTGTGCCCCCCACACCTTTTTGGCCTCCCCATCTGTCTGTGCCTCCCACACCTTTTCAGTCTCCCACACCTTTTTGGCCTCCACCTCTGTGCCCCCCACACCTTTTTGGCCTCCCCATCTGTCTGTGCCTCCCACACCTTTTCAGTCTCCCACACCTTTTTGGCCTCCACCTTTGTCGTTGTCTCCCACCCCTTTTTGGCTTCCCACACTTTTTTGGCCTCCCACACCTTTCTGGCCTCCATCTCTGTCTTGGCCTCCACCTCTGTCTGGGCCTCCCACACCTTTTCGGCTTCCCACACCTTTTCGGCATCCACCTCTGCCTTAGGTTAAAAGCATCTGGCAACGAACAGGCAGTTGCTGGGTTTTGGAAGAATGAGCCGAGCGCGTGTACGTCATCGGGAGGAGGATCCAACTCCTCTCCCAGATGTTTTTTCATGGAAAATACTTATAGAGGTTTCAGGAACCAGCGGGACAGTCTGCCAGGGCATCTAAGGTATGCGCTTAAAAACCAGACCTTTGCCTTCGTACCTTTCAGTTTTCCATCGAAATTAGGGTTGGTGGCGACTTTCAGGCCCGGGTGAGGTAAGAGGAAGCAGGAGATTTTGGTGAAGCAGGAATGGATGTGCTTTCTGACGTTCTGCAGCTCTTCATGCTGATTTCCCGAGACCTGCGAGAGACCAGTTTGGGTCAGGGGGTTTCCTTCCGATGGGGACACTGGTTAACGCTGGGCCAGCGGTGCTGGCAGGAGCACGGGGTACTCCGCACTGTGGCTTAGAGCGGGAAGAGCAAGCCAGAAGGACATCCCGTAGGGGTATGCCACACGAGGACAAAGACAAGGCTCCTCCAGCGACCAAGGAACTAGCGTATCTCTGACCACATGCCCTGGGGCATGTTATTATCGTTTGGAAAATGTGCATGTCCGTGTATGACTGGAATACAAAAACATTTGGGATTTCCCATTAGGGCCTTTCTTGTCTCCCCTTTAATTAGGTTTCTCCACTACCAAATCACCCATGCATTTCCTGATTAATCCCAGCGGAGCCCCCGCCCATCAGTTTTACTGTACAACCACCTAAAAATTCGAAAAACTAAAATTCCTGGTCTCTAGGGAATCTGCTGACTCCCATCTCTAACGCCTCTCCCAGCAAGAGAGCCCCAGGGAGCCTGGGCTTGGGCAGAAGCCTAGCACGGGCGGCCTCAGCCCTGCACTGAACGTGGCAAGGAAATTCAGCCTCCTGAAATGCCTCTTTTGTGATTTCAAGGCACTGGGTAAGTGTGACCATAACCAGCATCTCTGTACACTGCACTTCACACCTAACAGCCAGCGCCGTGGCCACCCAGCTGAACCCCCACTGCTCTGCACCCCGTTTCCCTGCTCCCTGCCCAGAATTGCGCTCGCCAGCACCGGTTGTCCCCCAGATCAAGGTCTCACCCTCGTGCCCTGCCCGCTCTCCATCCACGCAGGGGATGGCAGTGTATCATCCCTGGGTCACAAGCCAGATTTGCCTCTTTGTTCTCCATCACCCATGAGCACATCCCCAGGCTAGCACTGCTCGTTAAACGAACCCAGGTCAGCAAAAACGCACCTTCAGCCGCTTCTCCAAAAATCTTGCGCCACCGTCGGATCCGTAGGAAAATTCATACGGGAAGCTCCAATCACGAACAAGGAATATAAGGGACTAGAAAATAGATACAGAAACACAACGGGGTCAGTGCCATACAGTACCCCCCCGAGTCAAAGTTACCAGCTGCTCCAGCTCGGAAAAACTCATCTTTCAAGGGCATCGCTCTGTTGTTTGCTGCTCATCGCAGGACCAGGAGCGGCTACATGAGCCGTGTAACTCTGCTGTACGTTATCAAAAAGGGGTTCACAAGGGAGTTCAGAGCCTCCTTCCCCGCTGCCATGGCTCACAGCAGCCGATCACGCTCAGCCGTCGGAGCCCGCAGCAGTGTCAGGACCACCCCCCCCCAGCACCCTCATCCCCACCTTCATTGCCGCAACAAGACCTGGCCCTAAGTCTCTGCCCGGCTCCAGCAGCAACTCACACCTTTACTGGTGGAAATCCCAGTGGTGCTGAGACCGCACAGACTCGCTGCATGCGTGGCTGTGTCCTACAATGGGGAAGGGGGGAGCAAACCCCGGAGTGCTATACGGGGAGTTTGATTCCCTAGCTTGAATAATAGCTTCAATCATTTAAACTGCAAAACAAGAAAGAGATTTTTGCTAACCAGGACAAAAGGCAACGAGCTCCCTAATTCCAGCCACATTTAGTTCCATCCTATGGGAATTTTACAGGCTCATTTTTTCAGCCTTTTTCACTGGGCAGCCTTCCAGACAGACTTTTAATGAGAAGCAGATGCAGGATAACGAGGGTGAATAAGAAATTACTGGCTTTTGTAATCTTTATTGAGGCATTCAAAGTTCCTATGCAATAAATAAATACATACCAGTACGAGTAAGGTCAACTTTTAATCTTTAAAAAAAAAAAAAAAAATATTTTCAGAAAAAATCCTGTCTCCGGTGTCTCATCTGTGCCAGGGACCTACATTCCGTGTAACGAATACATGGTTTGGAGGGGGAAGCCCTGAACACTGAAGCCCAGGAGGGTCTGGCAGGGGTGCCAGGGTTTCTCTCATGCACATGAATAAGCAGGTCAGCAAGGGGAATCCATTTCCTTGGAATTTCCCTAAAAATTGGCTATGTTTAGAACAAAGATTTAGGGGAGGGAGGGAAAATAGTTCCCCTCGTTATTTCTCTTCCATAAAACATCAGGAAGGAGGGGGGGAAAAAAAAAAAAAGAGTGAGTTGGCCATTCCTAACTGCATGACAAGCCACAGCAACTGCACCCAGTTAGCTGTTTCAGGACACGCTGTTCTTTCTAAGACTGTGAGATGCTGAGGAGACATGTCCATGTTTAGGACTTTTCCACAAACACATTATGCATGTCTTGCACTGTTTGACTCGGGAATTATTTTCCTTCTTCTTAAGCAAAATTGTTCCAGACGTGCTGTCTTCACCATGCCTCGTACCCCCCCTCCAGCCTAGCAAACTGCCAGGCCCCACACGCAGCCTTTGCCAAGGCATCACGACCAGGACTGGCATCTGGCGAGGGTGCGCGGGGCAGCGCGGGCGATTACGCTTCAGCGCAAGTGTGAGGACACACCGTGGAGAGGAGGCAGCCAAAGGGAAATGTTGATTTTCCACTGCCAAGTTATTACTTCCCTTCCAGCAGGATCAATGCAACGGCCTCGCTATCGACACTTTCAGTGCTCTCCCTGCTTGGCTGCATTTCCCTATAGGAGCTGTTTTCCAAAGCCTCCTTTACAGATTCGTGTATTTTAAGGACAAAAGAGGTTCAGATTGTTTGACTTACAGGCCTGGAACCTCACCCAAGAAACCCAAGTTGTAGACTCTCCTCCGCAAAGAGAGCTGTCTCGGTTTCATAGAATCACAGAATGCTTTGGGTTGGAAGGGACCTGTAGAGGCCATCCAGTCCAACCCCCCTGCACTGAGCAGGGACATCTTTAACCAGATCAGGTTGCTCACAGCCCCGTCCAACCTCACCTGGAATGTTTCCAGAGATGGGGCCTCCACCACCTCTCTGGGCAACCTGTGCCAGTGCTTCACCACCCTCAGTGGAAAACATTTCTTCCTTCTATCCAGCCTAAACCTGCCCTCCTTTAGTTTAAACCCATCCCCCCTTGTCCTGTCAGCACAGGCCTTGCTAAAAAGCCTGTCCCCATCTTTCCTCGAGGCCCCCTTGAAGCACTGCAAGGCCGCACTAAGGTCTCCCCGGGGCCTTCTCTTCTCCAGGCTGAACAGCCCCAACTCTCTCAGCCTGGCCTCGTAGCAGAGGGGCTCCAGCCCTCGGAGCATTTTTGGGGCCTCCTCTGGCCCCGCTCCAACAGCTCCATGTCCTTCTTGTGCTGAGGGCTCCAGAGCTGGACGCAGGGCTCCAGGTGAGGTCTCCCCAGAGCAGAGCAGAGCAGAGGGGCAGAATCCCCTCCCTCGACCTGCTGGCCACGCTGCTGGGGATGCAGCCCAGGACAGGGTTGGCCTTCTGGGCTGCGAGCGCACGTTGTTGGCTCATGTCCAGCTTTTCATCCACCAGTACCCCCAAGTCCTTCTCCGCAGGGCTGCTCTCAATCCACTCATCCCCCAGCCTATACTGATATCGGGGGTTGCCCTGACCCAGGTGCAGGACCTTGCACTTGGCCTTGTTGAACCTCATGAGGGAGGTTTAAAGCCTGCAGCTACTGGAGAAGCCCCTGCGTCTCTCGTTAAGCCACCCTAATCATTACATTGCCCCCTCATTAACAGTGTGCTCCTCGTTGTTAGTCTTTGTCCAGCCTCAGCTGCAGACATGGAGCTGCACGCTGCCTCATCCTCCCCACTGGAAAAGCAGTTTATTTACTATCACCCTTCTCCTGCTTCCTAATCAAAACACTTGGCTGTCTTTAAAAACGCGCTTTGCAGGAACAAACCCACTTTGCGATGCGGACAGGAGATCTCCATGGCTCACCTGGCCACATCACCATCGATCCTTTACCAAATTTTATCACATCCGCAAGGGTTACCACCAGTCGTTTGATATTTTTCCCCAGATCATTAATGAAGATGACAGTGAATCAGAGAGACCTTGGGGGGAGCCCCAAGGAAACACTTCTGAAGGATGATGATTCCCTATTAAAATTAGTTCAGCGTGCTCTGTCATCTATCAGTTAATGAGTTTTTAATCCATTTACAATGGATTAAAACAGACAATGCTGACTTGGTATGTTGTTCACTTGCTTTTAATCAGCATCGTAGGGCGATAAGGCTTACAGAAGGCAACATATCATGGTGATAGTTACCTTTATCAACCGAACTCGTGATCTTTTAAAAATTGATAATGGGATTGTTTGACAAGACTTGCTAGCCACAAAATTGTGTGACTTGACAGCAATTACGGTCTTCGTTAAAATCAGAGCCTATTATCCAGTCCTAATGACTTAAGCATATTTAAAAGTTTCCCCTTACAGCCTCCTTTTTACTGAGGGAGTAAGGAAGTATTTCACTTTCACTGAAATGTTTGGCTACATTATCCTGATAGTTTTTAAATAAGGAAAAGGAATATTTATATAACGTCTGGCTTTTTTCTGTACCATGTTACAATTTTCTCCTAGCTCTTGCTACTACAAGTCATATATTTTTACTGGTAGCTTTCGCATTGCTTATCAGTCATCTGGCCACGCCAGCATCCAATATACCCTCAAAGCTCCCCAAAATCTCAATTTGTCCATTTGTTGTGTTTTTTAACCTTTTAATTTTATTTCCACTTCCTGACCACAGACCCTATAAACCCCTTAGGCCTTCCAGGATGGTGGTGAGGACGGCAATTCTCTTTTTCTGTTGGAAGGCAAAAGTAAAATAACTGTAACCCATTCCCAATTACTGTTTGCATTTTTACAGCATGTTTTGCTCTCTGCTGTTTTCCATTTGGGAAGCTCACAAACCCCCATCCAGCTACCACCTAACCTACCGTGGATGCCAGCTGGAAGCTGGACCAAGCCATTGGCGCTCCCAAATAGCATCTGGTTAGAGGAACAACTTGTACAGGATAAGGCCAGAGCCCCGCAGAAGGTTTAGTAGGCATGCTGGTGTTGGGTTGACGGTTGGACTAGATGATCTTAGACGTCTTTTCCAACCTTAATGATTCGATTTGATTCGATTCTATTCTGTTCTATTCTATTTTTTCCTTCTATTTACCGCCCTGACCATGCAACAAGCCCTGCAGCTCCACTGTGGCATGAGGACGCGTGGAGACCTCACAGCATCACTCCCTCCATCTCCTTAGGCCCTGCTCCCTGCCTCACCCCTGGTCCCACAGACCCCCCAAAGCTTCGAAACCGGTTCAACCACCTTCCCAGCCTCCCAGGTGCGCAGGATTCGGTGCAGCCATAATCAAAGCCATATGAAATCATTACTTGACCTGTTAAAGGACTGGAGCTTTAGTGAGCTGCCACAGCCGTGTCATGGGTTCCTTCTGCCCCCCACCTTCTGCTTTGCCTCTTTGTGTTCATAGCCACTTTCCTACTGGAAAGGGCTGTCACAGCCCACCAGCCTCTCAGCTGCTCACAGCTCCGGTGTCCAGAGCAAGCTCTTGTCTGCCTGACGCTCTCCCTTTTTTGAACACCAGCTTTTCACAGGTTGGGAAGCAGCAGGGCGAACAGATGTCCCCTATTTGAAGTTAAAACCCCACTTAAACTGAGCCTTCCCACAGCTCTGCTGTCACTCGCGAGAGCTCTGAGCTAATCCTCATCCTTTCATTTTGCCAGGAGCAGGAACTCCCGGGGCAGGTGGGTTCAAACCTCTCAGAGCGAAGGCTGGGCAGAGTCCCCGGGTAGATGGTGTGACAAACCTGCTGCAAAACCTGACTGCTTTCCAAACCCAACAGGACATCTGGCAGGACAGGGCAGAGCTCTCAGGATGGCAAGGGTTCAGAGAGGAAAGAACAAGAGATGTTGGATGTATTTGGAAGCCACTTTGGCGACAAGGAAGCACAAATCCTTTCCTTCGTGCAGCTGAGCCATTCCCCAGGCATCCCCATCTCCTCCCCGTCCTGCAAACTGCAGTGACACCTCGTGGTGAAGCCAACCGGCTCGGGGACAAGCCACCTATGGTGGAGGGGACGTGTGCTGGCCCGGACCCTTGGACTCACCTGGAAAGGTTTCAAGAATGTCTCCTCCATGGCCAGCCGGCCATACTCGGTGAAAAGCTGGAAGGAGAAGCAAAGAACAACAGGAGTGTTAGCTTGTCAGTCTGCACGGCCGGGCAGACGCTGTGGGCCACAGGCACAGCAGCAAGGGACAGTTCTTGACTGGGGCTAACAACCAGCACCATTTGCAGAGCTGGAACAGAAACTGGCTGGCTGCGTGCTTTCGGTTCACGTCTGAGAGGTACACGGAGCTGTTACAGACAATCACCGTGCTGAGCCCTCACATGAAATACCTCAGCCTGGAATTTTTGGCTGTGAAAAATGGCTCAGGTCAGCTGCTTGCTGTTGCTTTCATACCAACCAGAAACTTCACGTGCTACAGGGGACTGCTGGAGCCCCGCTCTCTTTAAACACTCCAAGAAGAAGCGGAAATGAATTCAGAAATAAGTACTTTCCCTGCAAACCCCCACTGTGCAAAGACTGTAAGATCAGCCTACCAGCAAGATTTGAAGGCTCTCCAGTCTCTCTGGACTGTAATTTCTAACTGAAGGCACAGTAATGTATTTCACAGATGCCTAGAAATGGGTCAACATGTTAAACAATAACGGCTTAAAATCCAAACTGAAAGATCAGAGTTGCATTGGATAAGTTCAATGTTAAAAAAGCATTATTGTTAAAAAGATTTACTGACTGAAACGATACAAAATTCTCCAAATGCTGATTTTTCCAGCTGGAATTTTGCTTCTCTTTCCTTTTTCTTAAGCTCCTGGAAAAACCTACCTAACCAATCAATCAACCACCTAAACAGAAGAGAAAGCTAGAGGTAATACCAGGAAATGGGCAGGACACGTGGGCCACAAAAATCCAATTAGCTGCTTGTCTCCAACAGTCAGGGTTGTAATTACCCTTAGGGGTCACCTGTATTGAACCAGTACCAGATGTCAATATCCAGGCTTATAAATGGCCACCCAACTTCTTTGGGCTTCTCCTAACAATCCAAAGATCCCGTCCTACAGCACGAACAGTGCAATTTCTACCTTCAGCTTCCCCATCACTTAAGTCAAATGAGCACTTTTACTGCCTCTACTTGTGGAGCAGTGGATGGACGCTCGCAGCAGCAGGAGTGCAGCCAATACATGGTTAACTACCCTGGATCCCTCCCTATTACCAGTCACTTTAAACCCCTGCTGCGAGTCATTGCGTGTTTCCAGCCCCACGGGTCAGTCCTGGCCTCTGATGGGTCCCTGCGACCCGTGGAACCCCAGTATAATCCCACGGAAGGACACACAGGCCAGCGTGAGCTGTATCCAAACTGTTCCTGGCAGACCTGTGACGGGTGCTCCGCACCGAGATGGTCTGTGATGGGTACTCTACCCTACGCAGTCTGTTTGATGCTCCTCTAACCTCACTTAGGTTAGAGTCAGCCCTCTCTGGCTGCAGCACCACCCATGACAACTAGTCCCGTGCACTGTGGACATAAGAAAAGATATTGCCCTCCACTTTGCAGCAGTCTCATACACAGCTGAATATCGTCACCGCCTCCCCTCTCAGCCACTTTTGTCTCAACTCAACAGCCTTGGTTCTTTCAGCCTCTCCGTGCCCTCCAGCCACCCGCTGCAGCACGAAGCACAGCCGTAGGCCATTTCCAGCTCCACAGGCGATCAGCCTTGAGGAAGGCACACGTCCCAGGGACAGGAACGGTCCCTCCTGGCAAGCGTCCCACTGACTGCCCTGCCAAAGGACCCAGGCCCCCAAGAAGCCATGCTACAAGAGCGTAGGCAAGGCAGGTTTCAACCCAAGTGACCGTTCCTCCATGCCCATGAATCAATATTAGAGTTGGGAAACTGAAAAACCCTTTTGTGGCTCTGAATGCGAAAGTGCCTTTCCAGAGCAACAGAGCTTGCAAGTGCAAAGCATAACCCAGGCACCCCAGTGCTGCGGAGCAGCAGGGACAAGGGTCTTACCTGCAAGTGCTGCAGATCATCCTCCTGCACATTCTGGGACAAGTTATAAACCTGCATTTAAAAACAAAAACTTCAGAGCACTCAGAATGGCCTGTGCTTCAGGCCAACACGTGGGTCAGTGTGGTTAAAGCCTACGACACTACCATGGGGACACAGCCAAAGTCCCAGCTGGCCCGTGGTGCCTGTACAAGACAGGCCCCAAGCACAGCTGTACTGCTGGACAGACTCACACTGTCAGAAAGACAGGCACTGCTGCTGCCTGTGCAGCAAAAGTGAGATGAGATGAGACTGTTCCCTGTGATGATGGAGTCATGTGTGAATCCTGCACTCAGTGCAGCCAACATGATGGCTTTTGTCTCTCCCACCAAAGGCCCTGGCTAGCTGCTGTGTTAGGCTGGTGCCAAGCTACTGGGTTTTTGCCACTGCCTTTTAGGAAGTGATTCCTGGAGACGTCCCCCTTCTTACCTGTATCGAGCTGATCATTGTGCTAAGGGCAAACACGGTGGCCGAATCCCGCAGGGTGGACTGGCTGTCAAAGGTCCCCTGCGTGTCCATCAGCAACACTGCAACCTGAGAGGCAGAAAGCTCCACGTCAGCTTGGATGCACCCGTTCAGCATCTGCATCCAAGCAAAATCACCCTCAAATGCCAAAAGGGTGTGGGGGGGTGAATGTCAGCTGCATTATTGTGCTGGGAATCTCACCGCTTCTGCCTCAGACTTATTCGGTGGAGGACAAAGGAACAGAGCAGCCCCAGTCACTCTTGACAGCACGATGACTCCAGCAGGCAGCGAAATGAATGCTATGCAATGCAGAGGAGGGAGCTGCTTTGCTCCCCAAATACTTGCTGTCAGTGCGGATGGGTCTTTTCCTGAATCTGCATTAGCTTCATGTCACAGAAGCCAAACACGGCAGCATATTGCACCTCCTTAACCCAAAACACATTCAGCCAGCATTAGAAAACACACCGTGAATAATTCAGCGTCACTTTGGTGTTGGGCTCTTCATTAAGGAGTAGATGAATGCAAATATTCCTGGCTATAAGTTGAATTTGCAGGATGCCTCAAAATCCAGTTTGCATTATATTTGACCACCCTGAATGAAGACACTCCATTTTACAGCTACTGCTCTAGGAAAGGGGAGTAGTTTGCAAGGACCTCAGATTCAAGATCCCTGGGAATAGGAGAGAAATAAACTCTGGGATGCCCAGAGTTAGAGGGACACCTAGAGAGCGTATCGGGGACACCTAGACATCATATCAACTCATTGCATTAAACCCATTCACGCTAAATTAGGAGTATGGTATTGAAGACCTTCTCTAAACTTGCACAGGCATTTGAGCCACCCAAGACAAGGCAGAAGAGTCTTACAAAAGCTGGAAGAGAAAAATGAGTTGACTAGCAACAGACAGCTATGCAACAGAGAAGCACACACCTTTTTACCATCGGGCTTGTCCACCAGGAAAATCTCGCTCCATATCTGAATGCCAGTCGTCTCCCGCTCAGACCCTCCCCTCCAGGAGAAACCAGTCAGAGGCTCGTTGTAATCTCCAACCCAGTCCACTGCTTCCTGCAGGTAGGGACATAAGAAGTTGCTGGAGTTCTCATCTCACTTTGGTTTTACACTTTTCCTCTGTGCTGCCTCCACCCCAGTGCTGGAGGAGGGCAGCCCCTATAAGAGAGGTTTCCTACAGGGCAGCAAATGTGAACATCTCTGCTCCAAAGTCAAGAGCCCACTAGAGACCCACTGGTGCACAGGGATGTGGAATGATCTGCTCTGTTTTATTTTGTGAAGCCCATGATAATGAGAGGCTTGAGCATTCCTAGAGCACCAAGCCAGTGTCCTGTCCAGCTCATCCCTGGGTGGTACATGGGAGCAACGAGCAGCAGCACCATATCCCTGGGAAGAGCCACCTGAGCTGGAGCCATACCTTATTGTACATGTACCGCAGCATGAAGTCCATCAGGAATGATTTTCCTTTTCTAAAAGCTCCAGCAACGGACACGGCCACAACCTCTTTATCTCTGACAGCCTCTGAGAGGAGGATGCGATTCAGTGCAGCTTCATCCAGTTCAAAGGAATGGTCATCTTTGACAATGAGGACTTGCACTGGTCCTGCCTTCCTCACGGACTCCTCCTCCTCTGAGCTCCACTCATAAGTCTTCTCTGCAAAACTACCTGTGTAAACAAGCAAAACAAAAGCTGTTATGTTCCTTCTTCTGCAAAGCGCAGAATCACAGACAAGAAGGCTGGACAGGGTGGTAACAGGCCAGCTAGCTCAAATATCCATCCCAAAACAGCGTCATTCAGAGCAGATGTCTGTTGAACCTGTCCTCAGACATCTCGATGGAGGCTCCATGCCACTTTGGGGCCATCTGTCCGCGTGCTCCCTGCAGGCAGAGAGTTCGCTGCTGGAATCTCCCCTGCCAAAACACACCCATTACTTTTTGTCCTACAAGAGTTGACACGGAGAACAGATCACTCTCTTCTTGCCTGCAACAACTTCTTACCTACACAAAGACTGCCATAACACCTCCCTTAGCTTTTTCTCTGCTACAAAAGAGGAGTCCAAGCCCCCCGATCATCCCTTGCTACCACGTTGTCTAGGCATCTGACTGCTCTCCTCTGGACACTCCCCACCAGGTCCTTCCTGAAGGTTGTCTCAAAAATGGATGCAGCATTCAAGCTGAGGTGTCTAAGTACCTCATGTCTCTATCAAAGGACTCTGCCGTTATGCATCCTGTGCGACTGCTGTTTCTGTAGCAACAGCAGAGTCCTGCTCCATCTGCAGTCTGCACTAATCCTCGAAGTGTAATCTGCTGCTTCTGCCATCAACCTCATCGATGGCCTCCCCCGAGACAGCCCCAGCAGGAACCAGGCCACAAAGACACATGCCCATCCTGACAAAAGCCACTTCTTCACTCCCAAGTGGAAAGCATATGCAAAGCACAGGCACTGGCTCACTTGCCCACTTCGAAATGGCAAGGTTCCTTGCGGAGCTGCTCCCCGGCACAGAGGCGAGCGCTGCCCAGGCTGTGCAGCATTCGTACGGCCTTCCAAGAGGGACTCACCTCCCCGCCGGGACAGGGGAGAAGTGACAAGCACGATGCTGCAGCAGGAGCCTTTGGAGGGGATGGGCAGGGACCCAGCGTTCAGTCACTGCATCCACGCTCGGCAATGGCAGCGTGCCAGACAGATACGTACCACCCGCATGATCCTCCAGGCCAACGCAGCTGAGATGATTACAGCTTTTAATGGCCTCACGGTCCATTTGGGCTGCTTTGTGTACCTGCCACAATTCAGGAGACGGATGCATTTTAAGACCTGCCATCCACAGACACTGCAGCCCTGGGGTTTGCAAAGAGCAGACCAGCTCCGGTAATTTTCCTTTTGTTGTCTCCAAACTTCCCAGCACAGGGAAGAGATGCCTTCGGGTGATTAACCATGCCAGTCAGCTCACCTACAGCCACGTGAAATCTCCTCGCCAGCAGGGAAGGGAGCATGCGATGGGAAGTTCCCCCACATTTCTACAAAAACTTCCCAGTTCATTGGCTCAGGCTGCAAGTTTCCAAAGACGGTAGCCTGAAGTTAAAACTCCTCGGTCTCCGTTTCAGACCCTGACCTCGGGGACCCAGTTTTCAGTCAGTCCCAGCTGTTTCAAAGCACAAGGACTATGTGTGTACATACTAAAAGGCAAGCTATAAATACCAAAAGGAATAGGGTTTGCCCATTCTGGGCCTCTTTATTAAAGAAGCCTCCAGCAGCAACTTCATATTTTAAATAACAGCAGTGCTTTTGTACGAGTTTCTGATTTCCTACGATCCTGCAACGAAATATCGGGATCATTAAGCCTGGTTGCTAGGGGATTTCTGGTGGCTCTCAGACATATACTACGAGCTTTCTTTGCTCACAGCTGAAAGACAAAGATCTTTTCTTCCCGATGCTTGGAGGATTTTAGCAAAACAAAAGTCCCAAATGCTCTGAAAAGCTAGATTCTCCACCAGACTGCAGCAGCCAGGGACCAGCAGCACCAAACTCCCTTCAAACACCAGCTCCTGCCCTGTGTCACTGCTAAGGGGCCTCAAGGGAAAAAAAAAAATTCCCATTTCACATACACGGACCCAGGATCCAGGCACACATCGCCAAACGACTTGAAAAATGAAGGCCTCTGAGAGCAGCCAGGCCTCTTGCTGCACACACCAAACGCCGTTTCCAGCATTAAGATCTTCCCAACGCGTACATATGGACGGGTGCCAAAGGGCCACAGGCTCGCGTGCTCTTTTTAAGCACTGCCATGCTGCAAGTGCCATATAAAGTCTATGATAGGAAATACCTCCTCTCCTGCAGTGTTTCCCAACGCCCTGCTCAGCTAACTGAGTCCAATTTTTTTTTTCTTTTTACAGCTGCGCAGAAAGGACAGCGCAGAGATCCTTGTATAGGATGTGACTCATGGCGGAGGCAGGAAAAAATTTGTAAATCGAATGAAATCTAAACATTTCTGACTCTAGCCAAGCCATCAGGGGTGCAGGTGAAATAGCTGTGCCACCTCCCCGGACCAGACAAGTCCCACCACCGGGCACGCAGACAGAGGGCGAGGGGGACCAGCATCTTACTCGTCCCGCACTAGCAGCAACGGGAGCTGCAGTCAGAGCACCCAGCTGGGTACCAAGATGGGCACAAACCCTGCTGTCTGCGGGCTTCAGCCACAGGGAAAGGCAGCACGGGTGTCCCCAGCTCAGAGAGTCCTGGTCAAGGATCCAAGCACCATGACAGGGGATTGAGGAGGGTCCCTCCCATCCTGCTACCAGAGGGACAGTTGGTGCCAGATTCCCTCTCCTGCTGCTGCCAGTGCCAGGACGGGATCTCCCAGGTCTTCCTTAACCTCATGAGGTTCAACAAGGCCAAGCGCAAGGTCCTG
>VYZW01039323.1:35933-221658 GCA_013401315.1 Balaeniceps rex | reverse complement strand
ATCAGAGGCTACTCTAGAAAAACCTGCATTTCTACCACTCTTGTTCTCAGACTTCCGTGTAAAATGGTGAATATGTTCTTCCTGACATTTTATTTTACGTTTTGTTTCCTCCTTTCTTTCTACAATGTCATTCCTAATTCAGCTCATGAATGTTTAAACACCTAAGTTACACAGTTCTTTTCTTTGAGTAAAATTTAGAGCTCCTGACATACCCACATACAAAGGCAAGAGGTGAGAAGTGAAGAGCCACGTATTCTTTTAGTTTTATATGAACTCTGTGCTGCCCGCAAAGTTTTGGGCAAACAGTCAAACTCCATGAAGCTTTGTCATCTTAACAAGTTGCTGGGGATCCAATTTACAATCCCTGTTAGTTTGAGAGGAGTCTGAAAGAACTGTGTTATCCTTCCTCTGTACTGACATGCCCAAGCTTTGCTGGTGACACTGGAGGTGTGTGCCACAGTTCACAAACTTGTTCTGCAAGTTGTTGTGATTCCTACAACCCATATCCTCATAAGTCACTGAAAGTGAAGGCAGGAGCTGTGGTGTTTCCCACTTAAAGTACAGCTTTTCACTACACAGACACATTATTTGCATCGGACCCCTAGAAAGAGAAGTCCCCAAGAATGCTTTATCGTGTGGGGTTTTTCTTAATGTGTTTTGCTTTAATAGGTTTTAGAGCCCGTTAGCAGTCTGAGCAAAGATAGGGAGCATTGTATTATGGCTTACCACACTGTTGGATTCCGTCTCAGCAGTGTTTGGGTTGAATCTTACGGAATTTCTTAAGAGAAACAAGGGAAAATAATCTGGGAGCTGTGCTTTTTACTCAAACACCAGTAGTCTGACTTCTTGCTCATTTTTTGACTTACAGACAGCAAATGAGGCAAGGGAATCTGCAGAAAAGACCCATTTCTTCAATGTGCCTGCCTTCCTGACAGTTTCTGGCCAGCTCCACTTGGAAGTGATGGCGGGGTGAGCAAAATGAGAAGTTTTTGGCTTGATCTGTGGGATCTTCTCAGTTGGTAATTTTGCCTCATTGGTATTCATTAGGTGTCCGCCACATGTGTGCCAAAAACGAATTGAGCATCAGTGGCTGGATGATGCTGTGAGAGGCCAGCCTAGGCAGGGGAAAACTAGGGTGCTTTTTAATGCTGCTCTATGAACTAGTTTTAAATGCTAGGAGTCTCTTTCTGCTTGCCGTGGATTGGGAATATTGGATGGAGACGTAATCTTTAGGGGAATGGCTGTAGGATTGTTGCTAATAACTGTAGTACCTTAAGTGNTAAATAGCTGCAGTGAAATTGTTCAAAGGGCAAGTTTTGCATATAAATTTCTTCAGAAGGCCGTTTTCTGCCTGACTGGCTTGTTATCTCTGAGAGATAGTGTCTCTTCTCAGACCACCTAGATGGCTGTGGTCTGCTGAAATACTCAAGCTAAAGGTTCTAACAGGATGTTTCTCATGTGGTGCCCTGGCTGCTGTGACAGAAGCACAGGTCACTTGGCAGCCGAAGGCTGATGCGTCATCTCAGACCTTAGCTGGGGAAAGTTAATGAGGAAGAGGTTTGTTTAACTGTAGGGGTGGTGGAGTTTTTGCATCCCTGAAAGAAGATGGGATGACATGCATTTGTATGTGTTAGACTTAATTGACTGTCATGTGTTGTGACCTTTATTAAAAGACGTAATTCCACAAATCATTAAGTCCAAAGAAAAAATATGGATTGTAATGATTAACTTGAAATACAATCTCACTCTTAAATCAGTCTGTTCCCTTTAAATAGTACACAGCCTGCTCTGGGATGGAGCAGAAGGCTAAATTGGGCAAAACCTGTCTGCTACATATTTTTTCCATTGATATCACTCTGGTGCACCTTGCTCTCCAAGGATGGGTGAAAAAAATCAATGCTCTTCAGCATGCAGTACATTACATTACAGCTTCATGTTCCTGTTTTACAGTAGTGTGCTGTTCTTACAGGCATTTTAAATGGATCCAGTGTCATCTAAATTTAGATAAGCTGTGTTTATTCACAGAGGGGCATAGCTGTTCTGTGAACCTGCTCCTTTTATTTTTATTTTATTTAAGCACACTGAGTTTTTGAGGCCTACAGCTCAAGTGGTATTGAATCCCTTCAGTCTTCAAAAATAGATCAAGCTCTTCTAAATGCAGAAGCACCACAGTGATGCATCACAGTATTAACCCTTTAGATACTCCGAAGGTTTTATTTGTCGTTATCAAGTTGGTCTTACTCTGTGAATGGGAATCCTACATGATCAAAGAATGTAAGTACATAATAGTAACTAGAGCTGCTTGGCAAATTAATGTGTTTTGATGATGCTTTCGGAGTAGTAAAAAGTGGGAGTCCTTCTCCCTCCAAAATGGGAATGTTCTGGTCTTCCTAATANCTGTGCAAATCTGAAGAAGAGAGGGATAAAACCCTAGCTTTAGAAAATGTGAACTTGGAAGATCTACCTTTTCATGTGGAGCTTCTAACGAGTATTTCTAATAGTCTTAGTATTTGCTGTCCATGCCTCCTATCCAATGTTGAGAACCAAATAATAAATGTTCAGCTGGCTTTTATTTAATCACTGTTGTACAGNGGATGTTTCTCATGTGGTGCCCTGGCTGCTGTGACAGAAGCACAGGTCACTTGGCAGCCGAAGGCTGATGCGTCATCTCAGACCTTAGCTGGGGAAAGTTAATGAGGAAGAGGTTTGTTTAACTGTAGGGGTGGTGGAGTTTTTGCATCCCTGAAAGAAGATGGGATGACATGCATTTGTATGTGTTAGACTTAATTGACTGTCATGTGTTGTGACCTTTATTAAAAGACGTAATTCCACAAATCATTAAGTCCAAAGAAAAAATATGGATTGTAATGATTAACTTGAAATACAATCTCACTCTTAAATCAGTCTGTTCCCTTTAAATAGTACACAGCCTGCTCTGGGATGGAGCAGAAGGCTAAATTGGGCAAAACCTGTCTGCTACATATTTTTTCCATTGATATCACTCTGGTGCACCTTGCTCTCCAAGGATGGGTGAAAAAAATCAATGCTCTTCAGCATGCAGTACATTACATTACAGCTTCATGTTCCTGTTTTACAGTAGTGTGCTGTTCTTACAGGCATTTTAAATGGATCCAGTGTCATCTAAATTTAGATAAGCTGTGTTTATTCACAGAGGGGCATAGCTGTTCTGTGAACCTGCTCCTTTTATTTTTATTTTATTTAAGCACACTGAGTTTTTGAGGCCTACAGCTCAAGTGGTATTGAATCCCTTCAGTCTTCAAAAATAGATCAAGCTCTTCTAAATGCAGAAGCACCACAGTGATGCATCACAGTATTAACCCTTTAGATACTCCGAAGGTTTTATTTGTCGTTATCAAGTTGGTCTTACTCTGTGAATGGGAATCCTACATGATCAAAGAATGTAAGTACATAATAGTAACTAGAGCTGCTTGGCAAATTAATGTGTTTTGATGATGCTTTCGGAGTAGTAAAAAGTGGGAGTCCTTCTCCCTCCAAAATGGGAATGTTCTGGTCTTCCTAATAAGCAAAGCAGCCAAAACAGTAAAGACTTAGGTGTTTTGGATTTGATCCTGTGAAATTTACCCTTTGTTTTAGCCAGACTAAATTTTTCATGCCCAGAAAAGGAACTATTCTTCAAAAATTCCCTTTAGCTTAAATAAAATGTTGACTTGCTGCAGTCTTGAGGCTTTCAGGAACAACTGGTCCCTGAGAATTTGTGGAGACCCTTCCCCATACGGTCTTGGCCCATATCCTGTTGTGACTTGCTGTGCGATGTGGGAGGGCAGAGACAGATCCTACAGAAGGTCCATTAGAATCCAGGGGTGGAGCAGGATAGGTATGAGAAGCAGGGAGGAATCTGTCCATGGGGTTTATGTAGTAGGGAACAAAGTCAGCTAGGCAGTCATGTCTGTCTGGAGTTAGCTTTTAGCTTTACAGAGCTCATGAGCAACCTCCAAGCTGTGGTTGGAAAAGTCTGGGCAGGAGAGGTATGGAGAAGATTTACCAAATGTGTCTGGAACTAAGTCTTCTGCCGCCCTTGCTGAGAGTTCATCTGCAGCCCACAGGGTATCATCTGAATACCCGTGCCTATGTGTTGTCCAGGGCTCAGGGCTCCATTTTACGGCAGGGCTGCTTGGTGCTATTCCTGATTACAGGAGAAAACAGTGAGCCATTTATGATTTGTGAGTTTTTAGACTTTTTCTTTGAGGAAAAGTGGGAAGAGAGGTGTTCCGGCATTTATTGACTGTCTGCTGTGCTATTTATGCTTGTTATTGAAGGCAAGGTCTGAGAAGTTCATGTTGTCTCTCTGTGTGACACCAACGGCCTAGTTGGCACAACTTCCCATTTCATTGTACTTTGTCTTTGCAGTGACGGCATCTAGGTTGACTGCTCAGGGTGTCTGAATCATCGTCAGCTGCTATAAATCTATAGGCTCTTTAAGGTCTCCAGAAAAGTCTTTATGCAGTAGTACAGCTCTCCCTTTTAGTCTTCTCAGTCTTGGATGAGTCAGTAACCAATGTATGTGGTAGAAGTTTGTAGGACTGCGTGTGTCCCAATAACTGGTTTTAAATGTCATTGGTTTGCTGTGAAGTCTTTGTGGTATTTCCTTGCCCTGTGATCCTCTGGTGAGGATAAAGTCCCCTTTGGGGACCTGAACTAGGCTGGAGGGCCTGTGACAGCTGAAGATGATTCAGAGGCGTACTGGAGACAGCCAAAACCAGTTGTTGCCAAGAAGTACAGCTCACTGGTTGTATTTACTCATATTTTTTTTTCTCCTTTCACCCGTCTGCACTTCCCCCAAGCTCTACCTGCTCCTCTCCTTTCAGCCCCTCTTGCTAATAGTTTACATCATTGTTTTGCGTTGATTTTCCTTGTGCCATGTTTCATCCCAGGTACTGTCCTGCTTTTTGCATCATGAGCTTAACTAAAGCTGCTTTTCCTAAAAGCTCTGGGGGCTATCCCCTCCCTAAATCACAGAGTAAGTTCTCTCCTCATTCCTTGCTCTCCCTAGCTCTGTTTCTTTTCTCTTATCAGACCTTCAGTAGGTTTCTTCTCTCTTGTTTGTCTCACGTTCTCTTCAAATTCCCTGCAAATGGGTAAAAGGCTCAGGGGCAACCTGATAGCAGCCTGCTAGGACCTGCAAGGAGGTTATAAAGAAGACAAGCCCGCTCTTTGCAATGGTGAACGACAGGAGGACAAGAGACCATAGGGATAAGTTGCAACGAGAAGTTCTGAGTAGATACAGGGGGGAAAAATCACTAAGAGATCAGTCAAGCATTCGAAAAGATTGCTGAGAGAGACTGTGCACTCTTCATCCTTAGAGGTTTTCAAGGCCCAGCTAGATAAAGCCTTGAGCAACCTGGTCTGGCCTTCTCGCTGACCCTGCTTTGAGCAGAAGACTGGACCAGCGACCTCCTGAGGTCCCTTCCAGCCTGAATTACTCTGTCCTCCTAAGTTTATTCTTGGCTTCATTCTCATTTTCCTCTCCACCAGTCTCATCCACAAGACCATCTTGGTGAATTCTCTCTCTAGTTCACTTTCAGTTCAACATCTGTTCCTAGGACCTGTATTTTTCTGCCTAACTTAAAATCTCAGCCTGTCATACTGACATCTGCCTGTTAATGTCTAGCTATCAAACTTGGTTTAGTTGAAACATAATTAATCCCTCTCCTCAAGGACATCCCCTTGATTTCTAAACCATCATGGATTTTGCTACTGTTCTGCCTATTCCAGATATTCTCTACAATCCTACAACTGTTTTTTTTTTTTCTGGTTGCAGAGAGGCTCTAAAAAAATCTCAGTCACTCAGACCATTTTAGCTGTGTCTGCCTGAGTTTGTGGAGAGCTGAACGCAGTGAATTTCCTGCTGGTTTCAGAAGATACCGAAATCACACTGATTTCACTTCTAAAATGCCAGTACTTCACTGCTTTTCAAAGCATGGAAGAGATGGAGAGAGATAGCTGTCATTTCAGGCTGGTAATCAAGAAGACACTGCAGAGCTGAAGAGAGATGTGTTTGAGGCTGCCTTCCATAAAAGAGGCTTCATTTTCAGCAGTCTGGCAAATGCAGCCTTAAAATTTGGTTCCAAAATGACTTGCTGATGATGGAACAGATTGCATTGTCTTCAAGCAAATATTTGTTCTACATTGTACAATTTTAAATACTTTTGAATGCAGCTGCAGGAATGAAGTCCAGTTGTATAACATTCCTGTTGGTAAGAATTAACAAAAAAAGTGTAATTATTTATCTTGGATGCCTGATAAAAATCTCTGTTTCTTGCACAACATTTGTTTGAGTCTGACTCACAGCGCAGACTCTTATAATTAGCACACTAACTTCCATTAATTAGGCTGATACTTAATTTGAGCTATAAAAAGCAACCCTGACATGTCTGGTTTTAATCAATTGCCACATGCTTCAGTCTGGTTCATGACTGCTGCAGTGATTGTTAATGACTTTGTATTACTGGGAGGCTCAATGCATGAGCTTTGTAGGTTTAACAGTGAGCCTAGGGTCGCTTGGCTGGTTGGACCTTTACGGTCCGCATGGATATGCTGTTGGTCCTTTCTCCCTGTCCACTTTTTTGGGAGGGGAGGCAGGTAATTCCATTGCAAGAAACATGGTGAGTGTGCTGAGAGCAGCTGCAGTTCAGCCATGTCCCTGGGCTGAGTGCAAACCCAGCAGTGTCTTGGACTACGTGCTCTTTATTTTGTCTCCTGACTGTAAAAATCATATGCAGGTAGCAACAGAAGAACAAGTTTTACACTTATCTGGTGAAAGGTGTCATCAGCTGAAACTCTTGGTCCTACTTTTACAAGTAAGCCAAGACAAATCATTCTGTTTCTGTCTTGAATCCACTGCATGGCCCTTTTTCCTTCTCTGAACATCTTGTCTTCCCTCTTTGAAGCAGTAGTAGGTGCCGCAGGATCCATGTCGGAAGATCCCAGCATCCAGGTTTGTGTAGGGCCTTGCAGCTGAGCTTCATGTGTGTGCCCAGGCAAAACCGTGAGAGCTGCAGAGGGTTAAGAAGCTGTGGCTTTGTGAGTTACAATAGGGCTGTTATAACCCTCTGCCCGCATGTTCCCCCGTACCATAGTAGCCACATTCATGATGGCTTCTGCGAACTTGTTTTACTTGACGAGTGAGGCAAGCAAGAAGCCTGCGGGCGGTCTGTTACTGCAGCTCAGCTGACCATCAGTGGCTTACGACGCCATGGCAAACTCAATTGCTTACGAAAGTGTGGATGTGCCCTGTGTTCAGGCTGCGGCTCCTGCTTCTCGGGGAGCCTTCATGCCCCAAGAATTGGCTCCAGTATGAGATGTTAAGGCAGGCAGCTCCATCCCTGTTTGGTCCCACAGCTTTCCTTAAAATAGATGCACAAATTCTATAGCATGTGCCCTGAATTTCTTCAAGGGTTTGCTGTCATTGCACTGAAGTAGAATACGGATATGGATGCATGTCATAGTCAGCTGGAACATGTTGCATTTAATGTAGCTTTTAGTAATTTTTTTTAGTACAGTTATTTACTTTCTTTAGCTGCTGTAGAATTTGAGGCCTTGGAGATTTTAAACAGCTACACCCAAACTTTGAAATGTGGCCTGAACCATGACTCCTTTTGTGCAGTAATGCACCCACCGATGCAGTTTCTTGCTGTGATTCATATTTGCGGAGTTCATAGAACCAGTGTCCATCTGAAAAAAAAATTGATCTTAAAAAAAAAAGTCTTCTTCACAGCTATTATAATGCAGTTTTTGGAGAACGTGTGTTTTTTCTACTCTGAAAGGAAAAAGATTTAACACAACTGTCCCCCCCGCCCCGTGTTTGTAATGTATTTTTGTCCCAGTAGGAGTCACTGGGATGATTAAGTTTTGAAAGAGATCTTTGCTCCCTGTTTTATTTAAATCTTTGAAACCTTTTATATCACTCCTTTGTAGAAGATCTCTGTTAGCTGGGGCATGGGAAATGGTTATTTTAATAAATGCGTAACTACTCTGGTGGCTTTCATCAGCCCAGCTTGAGTTGTCATTGCTAATTGGTTGTTTTATTGACTTTAATTAGAAATAATAATATCAAAACTAGGACAAAACAAGACTCCACTGAGAGTAAAGTACAAAAGTATCACATAAAAGGCTGGAGGACCCAGGCTGATGAGATCTTTGAGCCTGGAGCAGAAGACATTGTATGGCTCTGGGTAACTCTGTTTCCTTTGTGTCTCGATTTTTTTCCCCTATTCTCCTGCCATCTGTAAACTAACAATACAGTGCCTAGGTGTGCTGTGAGGCTTAATATACAAAGTGTGGGGTGCTTTGCCAGATAATTAGGGTATATGGGTCATGTTGTTGTTAATTATTCAAGTGCATCTGGATCATTTTCAAGCAGAGGTGGATGACCTGGGGAGGATCCTTGTCCTATCTTCTTCTTTTCTTGCCACTGAAGCCGGAGCAGAGGATGTGGCAGGGGTCCCGGAGCGTGGCAGGAGGGTGCTGCTGCACACACAGCCCCGCAGGCATGGTAGGACTCTGCCTTTTGGAGGTTGCAGTGAGGGAAACTGCTGCGTTGCTTCAGTCTGACTAGCTGGGGGGGAATTTTGGCACTTCCCAGTCCCTGTCTGGGAACTTAGCACTTTTTTTAATTTATGTATTTATTTTTGGCTGCTTATAAAAGGAAGTACAGTCCCATCTTGTCACAGCATGAATTGAAACCTTAGCACTCAGCACACCAGCTCTGCTGCCCAGGCCTAAGCCTTATGTACTGCTATAAAAGCCCTTGTCAAGATGCAGCTTTTCTCATCTGTGCTTCCTCAGAGGGCAGACAGAAGTGGCACGTTCCGTGAGGAATCTTTTAAAACTCCTTTTTCTGCTTTTTTTTCATGCATAAAATTCAGTCTACCCCACCGCCTTTTCAACAGAAACATGTGCATTTTCATTGTGCAAAATCCAAACCAACAAACAATGCTGATGGGAGTATCATTTTTACACTGAGGTTAAAAACCACGTATTTCTGTCCAACTCTGAGGTTTCCTCTTAATATAGTCTACCCAGCTCAGGGATGTAAAACGTCCTCCCTCTTCTCCAAACTGCTGGGCACCCGTACCTCGCTTGCATCATTAGGAGCCCTGGGTTTCGCGCTCCTCTGAAAACTAGACCCTGGAGGCATTGGATCGGTATGTTTGAATGGTTGGCTGTGTGCGTGTGGTTTCTTGCGTTGGGCCAGAACATCTTTCAACAAATTTTCAGCATCCCTGAACAATCCCAGTCACGCTTGGGGTCAAGCGCTGCAGCCAACTGGTGTCTCCTGGCAGCTGAGCAAAGTCATCTGCTTGTTTCGATGGAGCAGGCAGGTCCTCCATCTTCAAAATGAATATGGTCATGCTGGAACAGAGTGGAATTAAATTGGATGGCTCGCTTTATTAATTTCTTCCCTTACTAAGGGAAAGGACAGTGTGGCTGACAAAGCTAAGCTCCTGGGCTTTGCGGTCACCTTGCTCTCCTTTCCTCCTCTGACATCATGTCTTGTTTTGTCCTTGGGTTNGTGGACAATGGTGGGGGGGAATTTACTTTGCTGAAGGGTCACATGTTCTGTTCATGCCAAAGATAAGATTTGGCACAAATCACCTTCCAGCTTAACTCTTCACTGCAGACCTTGTCAGAGCAATCACTGTATTTGTGTTTATGCAGACACCTGTAGTATTTGGGGGTGAGAACGAGGGCACCGTACAAATGAATAGCTGTGTGTACTGGTGTGGTTTAGTGCTTAGCCCTGAGTCACAACAACCAGCTTCTGCCTCCAGCTGTGTCACTACCGTGTGGTGTGACCTTGGCGTAGGCTGTAAGCTGACTGCGCAGGGATTGCATCTTCTTGATTAATAGCTTTGTTCAGAGTTATATCCCCTTGGTTCGACAGCACAAATAAGTCTTTATTACCCCGGTAGCAGCGTGGAGTCCTGGCTTAGAAAAGGAGCACAATCCATTCCTGGCTTTGGAACCATCGGCACAATTAATTACATTTGGATTGCAGTGTAAAAATTGCCGGTAAGGCAGAGACACTCAGGCCTACAAACATTGCGTGAGTTTAATTAAAAGGATGATTTTAAGCAGCTTTGGGCACAGATGCTTTATACTTCTCTATTGGTTTGTATCACTGCCTCAATGACGAATTGTCAACGAGTTCAAATGAAATGAGCTTTCATTCTGCGTGGCGCAAAGCTCTCAAAGGGGGAGAGGTAGCTGCTTCTGAAGAGGGGTTCAGTAGCGTGTAAAATAAGGGTGAAAAGGGGAAAGTTCCTCCCTTCCTGGGTGTTCATAGGGTGGAGATCACAAATGCAGCCTGTGCAAGAATGAGCCTCCACCGAGCGATCGCCCGTGCGGAGGACGGCCGTGCTCCAGCAACGTGTCCAAGCGCCGCTGTCTGCATCCAAAGGGATTCTTGCGAGCCTGTACCTAGAAGGTGGCTAAGCCCTTCGCTGGGCTGGGGCAAGCAAGCTCAGCGTTTCGCAGGATGGGGCCCTGCCTTTTGCAGCGTTTCGGTGTGTCAGAAGGAGCACTGTGGGTATTCTCTTGGCCTCCACATTAAGCTCTCAAATTTTCCCAGAGAAGTGGGCAGAGCAAAATACAGTCCCAGAAAGGGAGCAATTAATTAAACGGCTCTGTGCCTTCTTCTGGTGTTGACCCCGGCAGCGCCTGTGAACTGCATAAATGCACTTGGGCTTGCTGTCCAGAGCTCTGATCTGGGCGAAGCTAACTGCAAAGGGACTCATTTCAAAGCCTCTCTTGTCTTCTTTGGTAGCACGTACAAGGACAGCGTTACAGACATTACTGCTCTGCCTGTAATGGCTAAAGAAAAGAGCTCGACAGATTATTGGGCTTGCCTTTTTTCTTTTTTCCCCTCCTCCTGTGTGTGTGCTTTTGTTGGAGATGAGGAATTAGCGCTACTGATTTTTTTTTTTTTTTTGACCTAGGCACTTTTGGAGACTTAGCCAGAATTTTCAAGTTATTTTTAAATGCTGGAAGTCTTGCGGAGGTCTGGGAATGTTAAATGATTGATTATTTGCATCGTAGAGCATAGGAGTCACAGCCCTGGACTGAGGCTCCATTGTGCTAGGTGCTGAATGCGCACAGAACAAAATGACTGGTTTTGCCCTTGGTACCATGAAATTAGAGTGGAGTCAGCTCCCATCCCTCTTTTCAAATATATTTATACATGCTCAGTGTGATACAGCAGTGTATCAAATCACAGATATGGTTTTTAATAGCAGATGAAGTACAAATAAAGGTTGAATTTGTGTAGCATGTATTTGCTTAATGTCTTGAATGGCAGAGCACAGTAAACAGTGTATAGATCCCTGGATGAAAAATAATTGTTCACGCTTGGTGTTGATAACAGTGACTATATGTATTTTTAGCTGTGTTTCTCTGTTATGTCCAGGCCTCTGGTCAGTGCTGCATTGCCGTTACCAGATGACTTGCATTTACTGCGCTCCTTTGATCGCTTTGCCAGCATGACATCTGGCTAGTTTCCCTTTGCCAGGGTCCCAGGATCTCACAGTTATTTGTATCTATCTTTTCCCTTTACAATTAGCCTGAGAAATGAATGATTCCTCCCCGCCCTGCAGATGTGGGTTTATTTTGGGTTTGGGTGTGTTTTGGTTTGGTTTTTTCCCCTCCTTCCAAGGGGCAGGCAGGCAAATTCAGCCCTACACCAGCGATGTTAGGTTCTCTACAGGCTATCACAAAGCCCTTACCCCTGCTGTTGTTGAGCACCTTGGGATAGTCCATGAAGTTGCAGTGTTAATGGTTTGTTTTGTAAATGTAGGTGGTGCTCAGTGTACAGGTTAGAGAAGATTGGTCCTGGCAGGATGCCTACAACCGAGAAAAGACTGAAATCGGTTCCTGTGGGAGTTGTTCTGCACTTGTCCTCCCCAAAAGCTCTGTCTCAGGCACAGAGAGGCTTTATTGCAACACAAAATTGATCTGTGACTGTGAAGTGTTTGACCATGGTTGACATCTCAGAGCAATAAGGATTTTTTTTTTTTTTTTTTTATTATTATTTTTAGGTATCTTGCAGCCAGCGAGCCCCTTGGAAGATAAGTATCCAGTCATCATATTTGGGCTGCTATTCAGTAGGAAATAAGTACAGTTCAAAGTGCTCATAGTAGCCTGCATTGCTGGAGACTGTCATCTGCCACAGTAACCTACGCTAAGTTGAAGTGTCAGTGCCCATGCCTGGACAGCAGCTGAGAAATCTGTGTCTCGCTGAAGCCAGACTGCTGCTCTGTGGGACAGGATCTCCTGCTAGCCAGCTGGTATCACACTTCAGTTTTAAGTGTTACTTTTTTTTAGACTTCACGCCAGGGAGAAATTAGAGGCCTGCCCATCAAACCCAGCAGCCCTGAGTGGGTACTTAAGCAATTGCAAGTTTTTCAAAGTATTTGTGCCTCGTGTCCACTCCTGGCCCAGTCACAATCTGAACTTGTGACTAAACTGGTTTATTTAGGGAAAATTCTTTCTTTAACAGAAGAGCCCCAAATTGAAATATTTTAGCAAAAGCCTGAAACTTGGGCACAGGTAGCACAAGAACCTATGTCTCCTGTTTCCCACTGCAGGCCAACCTCCATGGCCTGGCAAGCAAAAGTTCTGACCAGTTCTGCCTTAAACATTGAACAATTTTGGCTGAGTGACTCATTGTGTCATCTTGATTGTGTCATTAGATTGGATATTAGGAAAAATTTCTTTACTGAAAGAGTGGTCAAGCATTGGAACAGGCTGCCCAGAGAGGTGGTGGAGTCCCCATCCCTGGAGGTGTTCAAAAAACATGTAGACGTGGCACTTTGGGACATGGTTTAGTAGGCATGGTGGTGTTGGGTTGATAGTTGGTCTAGATGATCCTAGAGGTCTTTTCCAACCTTAATGATTCTATTCTATATTTGTTGTTTGTATTGCTATAGCAGTTGAGGCTCTTAAGCTTTGGATCCAAGACCTTGTTGTGCCAGGTACTGTAGGAACATGGTGGGGGCGGGGAGAAAAAGGCCTTGTGAGGAAGAACACGTGTTACTCTATAACCCAAGACAACAGATGGCTGCAGATGGGGGAGCACAAGGAACTGATGAGATAATACTGACCTGTGCAGTGAGTAATAGTCTTGGTACATCACTTATCTAAACATTGCTGAGGTTTCATAGACACTATAGCAAAGGGCAGTTTGGAGGATGATCAAGTGACAGCAGAAGTTTACGGTAATATGGCAGCAGAAGGAAAAGAGGCATGCTGAAAATGATGCTTGAGGAAAGATGTTTGCTGCAAAATCTGGTTAGCATTGTAGATGCTGTGGTCACCTATGAGACAGTGCGGGTATGGGAGCAAAGTAGAGACAGAAAGTGTATTTGCTGGAGCAGGGAGAGCAGAGCCAGTGGGGAAAAGAAACCTACAGGCAGGCTACATAGTCAAAGTCTTGACCTGGAACTTCCTTCTGGTGAGTTTACTGCTGGCAACTCAAGGAAAAAGAAAGTGCTGTTTCTTTGGCTCGTGACCTTTAACCATCATGTGGCGTGAGGGAACAGATGAGTGAAGCAGAATGTGTGTGTTCCTTTATTTGCAGTGCAGATGCCTGCATAAGGGGCAAAGGAAAAACACTGCTTTTTGTAGCGTTGTTTGTTTAAACTTCAGTTTAACAAAATTAGCCTGCGCAGAAACTTCAGTGAACAACCTCTTTAAGTTGAAAGCTTGCAGAGCAACATGCAAGTCAAATGCCAACCCCAGCAATTAGCACACATCCTTTCATGAGTGTTAAACTGCGCTTAATCTCTACCCATCAGGTTGTTTTTCTCCTACACACTGTCTACAGCTAAAAATAATGTCAAATTAAAGATGTACCAAAGATAGCAGCTGCCCATAGTTTTTCTGAAGCAGCTCACTCTCTCCCAGGTCATGGTTTGCTTCCCATGCAGCATGGGAGGAAACACAGCTATCACGGCATCTGTTCGGGAAGCTCTCGCTGGCTTGAGGATGTCCAGGAGCCCAAGTGCTCATAGCCCACAGTGTTAAAGGTATTGCTTGGAGTGCAGCTTCCCCACAGTAAAAATAAAACTTGTAAAGGTGTGTTGCTGTTTGATAGGAAGGTTTCTTATGAAGGAAGTGGAGAATCAAGGCGGCTTTTCTATCCTGTGTAACACAGCATGATGTGACTGCAGAACAAGAGAGGTTGTATTTAAATAGACTGCCCAGAAGGTTGCTGGAGAAATAGCTTCATAATAGGAAATGCATTGGTTGCTTCAGCATAAAATGATATCCCAGATGTGTTCTCTGCAGTAGGGACCCCTTTTAGCTGAACCATTTTTAGCTGCGTGGAAGGAGCCCAGTTCATTACCTCGAAGGCGATAAACTTTGGTCTTGCCACTAGAGGGGGACTGCAAGCTGTACACCGTACATCCGTCCTGCTGGGCTTCACCGGTCCCCTCTCAGTGCTATCACCAGCCCAGCAACTCCAGCAGCAGGACCCTCTCTGCTCTGTTGGGCTCCAGGGTGTCACAGCACCCCTAAAGGTCAGACCTTTCAGCCAAACAAATGTGAAGGGATGTGGACGAGGGGAGCCTGACTGGTGCGGTGTCTGGGTGCTTCTCCAGTGATCTGGTTCTGCAGAATGTAATTTTTTATTCCCACACAGCTGCAAAAAGTGTCCTGAGCATGAATGGTGTTCAGTAAAAGCTGAATAGGGTTTGTGCAACCTCGCTGAGTCATGGAGAGGTGTGAATAACCCCTCTTAATGCCCAACTGAAGCAATGTAATAGCAGCATGCCCAACAGTACCATTAAACTGGTTAAATATGAAATGGAAACATGAGTGCTTCTACATCTTGGGAGAAAAGAGAGCTTGTGGATGGGGCTTTCAATATAACAGACTTGTGTGCTGGGCCTGACCTTCCTGTTTCTTGTTGCCTTGCAGGGCTTTTACCCATGTGTTCACCTTCGGCCCGACGTTTCGAGCGGAAAACTCACAGAGTCGACGGCACCTGGCGGAGTTCTATATGGTGGAGGCTGAGCTGTCCTTCACTGAAAGCCTCCAAGACATCACGCAGGTGGGCACTCCAAATGTCTATGCAGGACTGGTGCCAGAACTTCCTCCTCCTCCCTGAGCTGTGCTCCCTGCCCTCAACTGAGGTTGCAGCTCCTCTCACCCTGTGTGAGATGGGTAGAGGTTGCACAGGGACTTGCGAAGGATCAGGGTTTGTTCAGCAGAGGTAAGGCAGCAGAGGGGATTTGGGAGGGAAGATATAGGTGCAAACACACCCCCAGTCTGAATGGGAGGCTGCACAGTTGCTGTGTTGCCAAGAAATGTGTAAATGTGCTTGACTGGTGCTAATGAAAGTGGCACTCTCTCCTTGAAAACCTTCAGCATGTCTCCAGTGAATCTGAGCAGTATTTATGCAGTGTGTCCCTTGGTGTGCGCTGTAAAGAGCTCCTTGAAACCTGCATTGAAATCTCAAGTAGAAACAGCAGTTCCTGGCATACACTATTCACTGTGGCTTTAGCAGAAGACTGAAATCCTTAGAGTCAGCTAGCTTTTCGTTTTTCAGGATTGACCTCTTGGTTGCAGTTTAACCACATGATGGATGCTAATGCATCTTACTAGTCTCGGCATAAGCCAGCTTATGCCCAGTAGGAATTGTGAGTAAACATACACACGCGCTCTCATATATCAGGTAAGCTCCTTGGAAAGCTGTTGGAGAAATAGCCTTAAAAAGAAAAAGACCTGAGGCACTGGCTACAGGTGTATCAAATAACATCCAGGTGGTGGTTTCTTCAGCCTGGATCATATACAGGCTGCTGAGTCAGTATGGCCTGACAGCAGAGCTGACATACTCTCTTGTGTGTGCTGCTTCTGCATGTTGGATGTCTGGATGACACTGGGATCTGTGGACCGACCTGTCGGGAATCTCTGTGCTCCATCACTGATAGCATCCCGCTCTTTGTCTTCTCTCTCCTTTTCTCTGGAACAACTTTGTGTATTCTTAGAGCATAGCATATGTATATGTTTATGCCTTACTTCCTGAGCCCCCTGTTTCTCTAGGTAATCAGGAGCTGATTGAAGTCTTCACTGCTTTTATCTAGTATAATAAGCAGGGTCTTCTGTTAAGTGATGTTTGAGCCCTTGAACACAGCATGAACATATCTGTGCTCTTGTGCTGAGAACCCTAATCTCTTGGCTTTTGAAGTATAGACAGCCAGTTCAGACAATTCAGAGAATTAGATTTGAGAACTGTTCTTGAATGTGTAGCGCTTTTATTTGTAGGGAAAGGAGGAACTTCCCCCCTTGGCTTGGCTTTTGTTGTTGCTAAACATCTTGTGAAGTCTCAGCTTGTGTTCTCCTCTTTCACTTCTTCCCTCTGTCCCAAAGTCTTTGACAAGTATCTTTCCCTATAACAGAAAGTCTCCTAGCAGCAGCCATCGTTTTGCATTCCTCATAGCGAGTCTACATTGCAACATGCTTACTTTTGTGATGTTCTCATTTGCAGAACTGGAGTTCCCGTTTCGTTTATTTTTAAATTCTTGGGCAATCTCTCTTTAAAAAAAAAAAAAAAAAAAAAAAAAAAAAAACAAAAAAAGAAAAAAAAAAAAAACAACCAAAAAAAACCCACAACCCCAAACTGACAGCTGCTCTAAAGCCTAAGTTAAGTTTCTTTTTCCCCACATAACTGACCTAAATTCAGTGTTCTCTCATGTATCTGCCCGCTGGGCAGTTTGTCTGTTTGTCGTCATCTGCAAGTTCTTTGTTCGGTGCAAAACGCCCAGTTGAAAGCCTTGGGGGCTCTTGGCCAGGGTTAGCATCTGAACTTTGTCCTCACATAAAGAACTGGATTGTTTAAAATTTATTTTTAAAATTGGTATTCAACATTTGGACTGAATACCTCTAACTTCGGCAAGTAGCGTGCTGGGAATGCTCAGCTTCTTCAGGGATGTCTTGAAGTATTTGCTTATACACCATTAAAGAAGAGCCTTGCTACAAAGATGTACATGTTTACCATTCTCTGATGAGGCTTGAGATCTTTCGCTCAGCGAAAGCTCCAAAAGAAACATAACTTTCCTTACAAAATAAAAGGAAAAAGAAGATTTAATAACAAAGTTACACGTATTCGGGAGCAAAGAGCCTGAAATCTTAGAGCAACAGCCTTTTTTCCCCAC
The DNA here is from genome assembly GCA_013401315.1 of Balaeniceps rex. NCBI lineage: Eukaryota > Metazoa > Chordata > Aves > Pelecaniformes > Balaenicipitidae > Balaeniceps > Balaeniceps rex. The sequence continues at coordinate 204,463 of VYZW01039323.1, read as the reverse complement.
TGTAATTGCACAGAGTAATGCTCAGTTATTCCTAAATTAGTAGCACAGTTCTTGTGAAGTCTCACGCGTCTTGATCATGCAATTTAAATTTCTTTTCTGTGCCAAAACGTGTTTTAGTGCTACAAAGAAGCTTAAACTCTCACAATACTGCTTTCACAATGCTTATCTATCCAAAGTCCCATGTGCTCAGTGCAGTGCTCTACCCTGCGTGGCTGGGTGATAGTACTACTACTTTAGTGTACAGGGTATATGTAAGTGTATCTAAGGAGAGGCTTCTGTGGCCTCTTTCCAGAACAGTCTAGTCAAGAAGTTGAGTCAGGTTGCCCCAAGACACTCTTCCTCCAAACTGGATGAGAAAGAGAGGGAGTTAGAAAAAGGGAAGGTCAGGTAAGACAGTGGAAGGGGTCAAATTTGTATGGAAGTGCGTGGACTCAGTAGAGCCATCGCCCCTCCAGTCCCTGAATTGGAGCTCCAAGGTCTCCAGTCTCATCTGTCCTCTGAGATGCCTGCTGCCACCCTCTCCCTTTAGTGCTGTCATGTAGCTGTATTTGTAGGCTGTTATCTTCTATTTTTCGTACCGCTGTCTTGGCAGTGCAGTGGATTTAAAGGATCCCACTTCACTTGTGACACTAATGGGGTCTCAGAGAGGCTATATGATGCAGTCATTATTGAATTTCATCAAACGCACATACAAAACCATGCTAAAACCCCATTATTTAGGCTGTAAAGTTAGGAAATGCCAGAAGGAAGTTTTCCTGAGGGCATGTTTGGGAGTTTATGCATAGTGTTAGTCTTCCTTAACAAGATCGCATCCTAGCACCACTGTCTCTTTAAGAGATGGAGAATACATCTCTTTAAAATGGAGAATACAATTTAACACACAGTATTTGAGCTCTGTCCTGAGGGCAGAAGTATTGTCTTCCACTGGTTATGTACTTCATCAAAATTAATTTGCTGTCATTACAGCCCAGTGACATAAGAGCATTATTACCTCTGTTTCACAGAAGGGAATTCAGGCATGAAATGAAATCAACAGTAGCACTGATTTTTGGGTGCCAGTTTCAGGGACCCTAGATCTTAAATGTGGGTGTGGTTTGATTTCCAGAATAGTTTGCACTCAGAGTACTTTTTCTTCAGTGCCAAGGCTAAGGCAGTTGGGCAAATCTGTCTGCAGTCTCAAGGGAAAAAACACTGGTAATCACATGGCAAAGGTTTGTTCCAAGTGTCTTGCAGAGCGCTCTTTAGGATATTGGGGTATCTGCAGGGCTATAGGTTCTTTCTCTTGAGTGGCATCCAGCTGCCATAGCTGAGACTCTTTCCATTTCCTAACTTCCATCAGCATTTATTGTTCAGTTTTGATGGTCAGTGAAGCAGTGATCTGACAGACAAGTCTCCTTCCTTTCATAACAGCATCTCTCCAGAGTGGGTCCTGAGCTGTTGGGTATACAGCTGAGAGAGGAGACTTTATGACCAAGATCAGATGCGAACCTCCACTCTGTGTGTGTGTGTATATGTGCACACACGTACAGTGTGTGTGAGCAAGCATGAAGGCTAGAAATAATGGTCCACTTGGTGAATGTTTCATATGTAAATACCCTGTGATCTACACTGCATGCATATGCATGCCCCAGGTAAATGCATAAGCAAAAATCCTACTGGCAGTTCTTGTGATTTTTCTGAAAGTGTCTTATGTAATAAAGATGATGATTTGAACCCTCCTTGTAGTGCACAGCACCTTCAGCTGCTGCTGCTGACATTTACTGCTGTTTTGTTGATGATTTCCTCTGTTTCAACGCTGGTCATAATTTTATTTGGGAAGAGGATAAGAAAAGATATGAAAAGATCCAAGTTAAAATTGAGCAATACAGCTGGGAGCTGCTCCTAATCAAAATGGGAGAGTTAACCATTCAGTTCCACAGCAACATTGGGGAAGGCCAGGACTGATACTGCTGAACTTCTTTGAAAGGTGAAAATCAAGAGACAAAGGCTGGGAGGGCTGAGGGAGAAGGGAAAACTTTTACCTCTGTCCTCCTCGACTGCTCTCCTACCAGCACAATTTCTACATTTCCATTATGAAGCAACCAAATTAATGGGCTTTTGGACACCAAGAGTCCCACCTGTGAGATGAGCTACTTGCTGTGATTCCCATGGCTTTTTCCCTGTATAAGTCTCCTATCAAACATGTTTCTTACAGGAGGCATTCAAACCAATCACTTGGCCTGTATCTGCAGCACATGCATTCCCTCAAACCAGCAAGCCAGTGGTTATGCTTCTCCGCTCATTTTTCATATAGCCTAGTTTCTAGTTCTTCATTATATTACCTGCTTAAAGCCATAACTTCTGAGTTGGAGAGCTTTTTTTTTTCCCTCCCCTTTTCTTTTTTCCCCTCCACTGTTTGTGCCTAGTACACATTTGGCATAAATAAGAGCAGTGTGGAGGCCAATGCATGACCCACGTGTCTGTCTTTTTTGCCAGGATAAAACCTCAGTCTCAAACCTGGAAATATTTCTCAGATTGTTTTTCCCATACCACCCACATCTTTTTTCCACAAGAGGAAGCTGCTTATGTTGAATGCTGTGGGAACCTAATTGTTACTTTATCGCACAGTGAGGAAAAAAAGTGCTAATTAAACAACATGCTTTTCTGAAAACAGATGATACTTTCATTTTCTAGAAAGAGGAAGCTTAATGTGAAATCCCTTCGTCTCTGCCTGGTGAAACCAGATGAATTGCCAAGAAGTTTTTCTAATTTCATTTGCATAAGCCTTTTTCTAGCTACTTTGAAGAACGTTCAAAGCTGACTGTTTGGTTATTTGCCACTCGGCAGCAGGAATGCTAGCTTTTCATTTCCTCTGTGTTTGAGTACCAGTAGGGATAAAACTGTTCATCTGCATATGATAATGCTGTACCTTTATTTGGATCTTCCATTTTTAAACAGATGGGCCAAGATTGATGCAGGAGTCTGAAGGCTGAGTTTGGCTCCAGCGGAGTCAAAATGGGCTGATTTACCAGCTTCTCTAGGCTGGCGGGATGCAGAGGTGGTTCATCAGCGCAGAGCAGTGTTTCAGCAGTTTGGGACAGGTGATGAAGGATGTTCTTCTAAACATGAGAGTTTGAACAACATGCCTGAAATCTCATCTTGTCTATATCAGGAGCCCAACTTCTTTTCTGTGCCTTTTGTTCCTCTTGCCCTGTAAGGTCTGGTTCCTTGCAAGGCAGAGACCCACTTCTTCCTTAGATCTGCTGACTGGATGTCAGGTTCGTCTTTTTGCAGTTAGTCTCCCCTGGGCTTTGCGGTGTCAAGATTCTGCTGCTCACCATGGTATTGTTGGTGGATACTTCACTTCTCTCAGCTCTGCAGTTAATGACGCGCTTGTTATGCTCACAGAAGAAAAAAGCAGGAATGTGCCAGGACTTTCAGAGGTGTGTTTTGTTGGAAAAAACCTGGTCCCATCCCTGGCTGAGATGACGTGCAGCCCAGCTGCATTATTCTGTTGCTTACAAAGGGGATGAGAATAAGGAGGGTGATTTTGAACAAGAGTTGGGATCATCAGTACTGCACAGGTATCAACTACCTGCTTTGTGCAGGCATGGTACTATGAGGAGTCATGGGAACTCTTCCTCTGTATGACAGCAAATGTCTTGGATGGTCTGCTTTGCTTAATCAAAAGAGAAAATTACTTTTAAAACGGGTTGATCAAAATGCAGTGGCATCCCATGTGGGTTTTTTTGTTGTTGTTTAGAACTCAAATGGCATTTTAATTTCTTCATGGGTGAAGCCCATTTTACTGGATAAGTATATCCAAATTGGATGTTAATGTCATTTAGCTAATCCACATTAGTTTAGGGAAATGAAACCACATCTTTTTTTAGTTTCTCAAACATCCCTGCGTTGATGTGTCCTCCGCTTTAGCTCTCTACTCGTCTCTGTACATGTTCTCTTTGCTTTGCTCTTACTGCGCAGAGTCTCTCTAGCTGGGATCTACACAGTTTGATGGGCTGGCTCTACACAGTATGCGTTTATTCTCCTCTCCTTTAGTTCTGCCTCTTTTAACAACAAAGTGGAAAACCTGAATTGCTCATTACGGGAAAGGCACCTCACTCTGAGACCCTTCACCACAAAGGGCTGTAATGTGTGTGTTTGTAGCTGACCAGGGCTGCCGCTTGAATGTTTTAGCTGTGCTTTTTTCACTGGAGATACCTGACTGAAGGTACTGAGGCCATCAGCAAACAGTGAAGCCATAAACCCCCATAGCAGAAACACAGATTCCATTCCTCTTCAGCTACTGAGCAAGCCAGCTAATTAGGAGCCTTAGTAAGCTGGTGCCCTCTTATGCAGTCTGACCATGCAGAAGGACAGAAGCTCCTTCTGTACCCTTTGGCTGATGTGTACCGTGTTTTATTTATAGTCTGGGACATCTAAGCAGTGTTAATTTTTCATGGACTTCTGTTTTCTCTTAGGTTATGGAAGATCTTTTCAAGACAGCGACAAACACTGTGCTCTCCAAATGTCCCCGCGATGTTGAGCTTTTTCATAAATACATAGCTCCTGCCCAGAAGGTAATAAATGTGACGGGAAATAGCTGCAACCCTTTTATGCATTTTGGGGGCTCTTGTCAATAGGGAGGCTTAATTTTTTTTTTTTTTTTTTTTTACTGTGTTGTCCTGTGTTAACAAACTATGAAGAGCCAAAAGTCAGCCTGAGCTTAAGTGATTGTTCAGGCCAACACAGGGAGGACACACAACTTTCTGTAGCTGTTAGCAAGTGTGGTAGAACTGTAGCTGTCACATCATCTAGCAGCCTCTGAATCCTCAGCTCCAAAAATCAGGTACCTTTTTAGCACTGAATGACCGGGAGTAGATTTTCATCCATATCTCTACAGAGGGATCTGGACAGGCTGGATCAATGGGCTGTGACCAGTTGTATGGGGTTCAACAAGGCCAAGTGCCGGGTCCTGCATTTGGGTCACAACAACCCCATGCAACACTACAGGCTTGGGGAAGAGTGGCTGGAAAGCTGCCCAGCAGAAAAGGACCTGGGGGTGTTCGTTGACAGCTGGCTGAACATGAGCCAGCAGTGTGCCCAGGTGGCCAAGAAGGCCAACAGCATCCTGGCTTGTATCAGAAATAGTGTGGCCAGCAAGACCAGGGAAGTCATCCTTCCCCTGTACTGGGCACTGGTGAGGCCGCACCTCGAGTGCTGTGTTCAGTTTTGGGCCCCTCAGTACAAGAAAGATACTGAGTTGCTGGAGCGTGTCCAGAGAAGGGCAACGAAGCTGGGGAAGGGTCTGGAGCACAAGTCTTGTGAGGAGCGGCTGGGGTTGTTTAGCCTGGAGAAGAGGAGGCTGAGGGGAGATCTTATCGCTCTCTACAGCTACCTGAAAGGAGGTTGTAGCGAGGTGGGTGTTGGTCTCTTCTCCCAAGTAACAAGTGATAGGATGAGAAGAAATGGCTTCAAGTTGCACCAGGGGAAGTTTATACTGGATATTAGGAAAAATTTCTTCACGGAAAGTTTTCAGTCATTGGAACAGGCTGCCCAGGGAAGTGGTTGAGTCACCATCCCTGGAGGTATTTAAAAGACTTGTAGATGTGGTGCTTAGGGACATTGTTTAGTGGTGAACTTTGCAGTGTTAGGTTAAAGGTTGGACTTGATGATCTTAAGGGACTTCTCCAACCTAAATGATTCTGTAATGCTATCTGGAGCACAGTGCAGACCTACAAATCAAAACTTAGAGGGAGGTAGCTTTTCTGAGTTTCCTCTGGGCCCCTGAATCTTTAAGAGTAGCTTTACATTTTTATTTTTTCTTATTTTGTCCAAGGACAGGTTGGAACAAATGCTGAAGAACAAATTTGTGACGTAAGTACTTCTATTTCAAAATGATCTGGAAGAGGGCTTTTGGGGAAGGAGTTCCTATTTTGTATATGTTCTTTTTCTTTTCCAACTCAATGTCTTCTGTGTTAGCATAATGTTTCCAGAAAAGCATGAATTGCAGTTCCCTTTGTACTGTTTACCTGTTGCCCATTCATCTCTGCATGAGACTGGTATCTGAATCTGCTGGCCTTTGGCTTTTGCTTCTCTGGACAAGATCCTCTTTCTGTCAGGGTATCCTCTGCATGTACCTGCGCAGTGGTTTGCTCACTGTCTTGCTTGGTTTTGGCTTTGGTGCTCTGCCTTCCTTCACACTGCCACTCCAATGGCTCCCTTTTTATGAAAGTATTTTTTGATATGTAAAAATGCCAATTGGTTTTCTATTTCCCGATTGCTTGTGCAACTCCTTTTCCCAGTTCTCGGTGTGCTAAAGAACTGAAGGGGTTTAGCTTCCCTCCTTGGCCTCCAAAAATACCTCCTCTTCCCTACTCTTGCCTGTCTCTTCAAATAGTGGTGTTCTCCATTTATCCCACAGAACATTGTAAGGCTGCTCAGCCTGGCACTGGTTTTCCTGTTAAGCAGCTACAGCCATGCTTGGGCAACAGGATGATGATAGATCCTCCTGTGCCTCGTGCCTGCATAAGCACCATGGGAGACCTCAGTGAAGTCACTCTCTCCCCATTTCAGTCATTCTCTCTTTGGACCTAACTGATATTCCTGAGAGGACAGAGTTGTACTCCGCTTCTCCCATGGTCCAAGGAAAAAGAGAGTGAGTCAGCCGATCTCCCTCTCTGTCTGTCTCTTCATCAGCTGCTGGCAGCTCTGGGGTATTCCTGGCTTGCACACATCAGTTACATGCGTTGAACCTGTGCCAGTGATACATCTCATTTGAACCATGGCCTCGCATAACCCAAACACATGGAGCAATATATTCCTTCCTGAGGTATTTCCTTCAGAAGCCTTCCCTGTATTAGTGAAACCTTGTAGCTCGTGCTCTTTAGGGAATTTGGTTTACAATTGGATTTAGCCAATGATACAGAGAGATGACATTATTCTTATTCATTCTTCTCTCTGTCCACAACATTTGCTTGGTATGTGGAAAACTTGTCAGCAAAAGCATCTTCCATTGGGTCTTAATTTCCAGTTATCAAACCTGCAGCATTTTTCACTGCACATTTTCTGTTTGCTCTGCCATGATGCTGTTCTTTTGTACTGGTGGAAGTCACTGGTGGAAGTCAGTGGAGAAATCTGCTCTCAGATCTGTCAGAGGAGTAGAGAAACATTGCTGCAAATAAGTCTCACGATTTTTACAAAGTAAAATGAAGATGTTTGAGTTACAAGCCCTTTGCACTCTGGGCTGTTACTTTTGCCTAACACCGTTCTGAACAGTGGAGCTATGTTGTTGGAGCTGTGCTGATGAGGGCGCATTGTTTTCTTAAAAAAAAAAAATCCACAAATTTCTCTGAAGCAATTCTCTGCAGAGCTCACTTCTGACTGAAATGCAATATTGCAATAATGCAAAAGTGTTTTGAGAGCTTAGCACTTCCTGCCCTGCATGTAGCTGAAGCACAGGAAGGCATAGGGTTCTTGCCATATAAAATGGGTTTTGGTTTCTGTCCAAAGAAGCATTGCTGGGAAGTCTGACATCACAGCACAAATTGGCATGGTGGTGGGGAAATGCCTCCTTAATTTTCCAGTGCGGCACTTAGCCAAAAAACTTTCTTGTTATTCCTTTCATAGTTATCTTAAAGACTTTTTTTTTCTCTTGCAGAATTTCCTACAATGAAGCAGTGGAAATTTTGAAGCAAGCTTCTCAAGCTTTCTCTTTCAAGCCAGAGGTAGGTAGTTGCCTGGTGGCTTGTCCCTGTGCCTGTTCATGCACACAGCCAGCATGAACTTTGTAGATCTCATTTCTCTCTTTCCGATACCACAAGAGTTGTTACTTTGCACAGGTTATCTGCCTCCTGGGGTGTTTGCTCAGTTGTAACCCAGCTACAACTTTTGCCCTTTGGGGGAGAAATGGGAGCAATATAAGGAGTGCGTTCTGTAGCAGAAGAACATAGAACGTTTGCAGGGAAGGAAGTGCTTGAGTTGGCTGTTGAAGGACCAAGGTTTTGGCAAAAGCACTTCTTTTTCCTGTATATGACTAGTGCCAAGCGTGTTGTGGATTCAGTAGCAGTCATCTAAGGAGGGTTGCTGTAATAGTCCTCAAATAAAGGAATGATATTAGGACAGCACCAAAAGTTTGACAAGGACTAATAAGCCAAAACCATGTCAAAATACCATGTAATCTAGATGCAGGTAAAGGGAATCCCTTGTCTTTCCAAAGTATAGATGTTGACTGGGAAAAAGAATGACATGCTAGTCTTTCTAACACTGTCAGATTATGATTTTCTGAAAATCATATTTTGCCCAATTTCAAACACACACACACCAGTAGAGAGAGCGTTTGTAGTGGTGCTCATCTAATACGTATGCTGATTAATCTTTATCTCGTTCTGATGCTTTGAGGAAAATAACTCTCTGGCTGAAGCCACCTTCATAGCCAGTTGGGTAGCTGTCTCGTCTCGGTGTACAAGTGGGTATAGAACCTCAAATCCTGTATCTGTACTACCTTGATCTGAGACAGCGAACTCAGGATATTTTCAGATGAGGAGAGTCTGCAGGATATCTGTTCCCCTCTTCCCCTTCCGCTCCCCTGATATTCTTTGTACATCCTATAATGGTCTGGAGGTCTCTAGTCAAAAGCCACAGAATTTATAACATTGCTGGAAGAAAGGAGAAGCAAAGGACATTGCAAATGTCCAAGGTTTCTGGTAACAAAGAATTGATTGATAGGATACTGTGTTTTCTTAAATGAGACTTAATGTAGCATGTAACAGGACACAGCAGGGAAGAGAGCAGTCAGCTTAGTAAAGCTGCTTTCTCTATATACCAAAGGTAATACTGAAATAAGGGTGGTTTGCTAGGTTGAGTAAGATGATTTTGGATAGGTGCCTATTTCCCTTAAGCTATGCAGAGTATGGTTTGGGGGTTTTTGTTTGTTTGTTTGGGGTTTTTTCTGATTTGATACCAGATGCTTGGGCTTGATGCAGGGGTGATCTGGCCCTGTTCTGTGGAAGTTAAACCATGTTATTTTCATTGCTTCGCTCTGCCTTAAAACTCATGAAACTCTGTCTGCTTAGTAAATTTTCGCAGTGGCCCGTGTGAGAAGTTGCTGTACTTGGTTTCGTGTTATTCAAAGCTGCACGTCTCTCCTACACAGGGATTTTGCTGTGTCTCTTGCCACAGGCAAGATGCACCAAAGCAGGATCCCAGGTCCCTTTTGCTGTCTTTACAGTGGGGCTGTGACCTCCAAACAGAACATGAAAAGTACCTGGTGAAGCACTGTGGTGAGGTTCCTGTGTTTGTGATTAACTACCCATACAACCTCAAACCTTTCTACATGCGGGACAATGAAGATGGACCTCAACACACAGTGAGTCCATAGCTCACACTTCCACCTTTTTTTTGGCTAAGTATGTGTCTTAGCCTACTGATAGACAGACAGATGAGGATAGTCTTCTGTTGGGCCTCTGGTCAAGAAGTCCAAGATAAGACATGACCATCAGGTGATCCTGTTCAGTTGTTTTCCCGTTGTAGAAGAAATCCCCAAAGCAGGAACAACAGGAGGAGGATTCAGGAGTTGGGTAGCATTAAGTTTTTCCTTAAGTCCTTCAAGACCAATTTGCCATAGTTTATTTCTTTTCCTGGTAGACTTCTGTACTCCTAGGTGAAATGCCTAGAATTGCATGGCTCCAAGCAGCCCGTGATTCTCTTGTCATCCAAATCTACTATCTGTGTAATCTTCAAATAGTAGGCGGACACAAGACGTAAACTCTTCCTCCACAAGTCTCATGCTTTGAAGATATGATTTCCCAATTGAACTGAGACAACCTGAAACATGGCTTCTACTAAAAAGAGCGACTACCTGACCGTGTGTCACTGTCGCTTCACTGGCATTAATTCTAGCAATGGTTCAGCTGTGGGATAAGAGAAGTAACTCTACAAAACAAAACAGAGAAGAAAACCAGCCCAAACCTAACAGCATAGGTGCTAACACTGGGATCCTAACACTTTGATCAGCATGTCAATGCCATTGATCCATTTGTATCGTTACCACTAGAGCTGGCTCAAGGAATGGGGGCAGACGGGGTAAAGACAAGTTACAAGCATCAGAGCAGCTTAAACTCTAAGGGAATCAGGACTTCAGGAAACTTGTCCGTGTGTCTTTGCCTCCTTGTGAGCTGCTGTTGGGTTCTTCATACTCTGCACAGGTTTGCCTACGTGCACAGGTTTGCCTACATGCACCCCTACGTGGTGGGATTCAGTTCACACCACCTGCTGTAGATGTCCTCAGTCTGGAACATCACTGCACTTGTTTAGGTTTTCTGTAGGCTTACTGATTTTTAACATTGTAAAGTTCCCTCCCAGCCTTCTGCCAACAAGGGACTTTTCAAGCATTTGCAAATACTTACCTAAGTGGCCTGGACTTAATAAAAGAATTACAGTAGCTTTTCACAAACAGCCATCGAGCGTCAACTGCGCTTCTGCTGTAGACTGTATGGCTACATGGCATGACTTATGTTAGGTTTCTTTCTTTTAAGGTTGCAGCTGTTGATCTCCTCGTATCAGGAATAGGGGAGTTGTGTGGAGGCAGCTTGAGAGAGGAGCGACTGCCCTTCCTCGAATCACGCTTACAGAGGTATGGAAGACCCACAGGTGCCAGGAGACTAGCCTGACCAAGAAAGTGTGCCCTGGTTTTGGCTGGGATAGAGTTAACTTTCTTCCTAGTAGCTGGCATAGTGCTGTGTTTTGGATTTAGTAGGAGAAGAATGCTGATAACACACCGATGGTTTAGTTGTTGCTAGGTAGTGCTGACACTGGTCAAGGGCTGTTTCAGCTTCCCATGCTCTGCCAGGTGCACAAGAAGCTGGGAGGGGGCACAGCCAGGACAGCTGACCCAAACTGACCAAAGGGCTATTCCATACCATATGATGTCATGCTCAGTATATAAAGTGGGGGGAGTTGGCCAGGGGCATCGATCACTGCTCGGGGACGGGCTGGGCATTGGTCGGTGGGGTGGTGAGCGGTTGCATCACTTGTTGTTTCCCCCCCGCCCCCCCCCGGGTTTTGTTTCTCTCTCTCTCGTTATTCTCCTTTTCATTACAATTTTTATTACTACTATTATTTTATTTCAACTACTAAACTGTTCTTGTCTCAGCCCATGAGTTTTCTTACTTTTGCCCTTCCGATTCTCTCCCTCATCCCACTGGGGGAGGGAGGGTGAGCGAGTGGCTGTGTGGTGCTTGGTTGCTGACAGGGGCTAAACCACGGCAGAGTGTTCGTTTCAGCAGCTCTCAGTGGTTGGCAAGACAGAGGAGTGGAAGGGCAACTAATGCTATTTAAAAAAAGCCTATTTTTGTCTTTGAGATACCTATTTATCTGAGTACGTGATTGCGAACTGGTGAAGAAGTTCTTGTGCTTCTGTTGTAGGTATGGAAACTGCTTCTCTGCTTTAGCTCATCAGAGAAGAGGAGTTTATTTTATGCTTGGAGGCCAGGGCAGCAGAATGCCTCAGCTCTGCTGGGACTGTCTGGAACAGGGTCTTGTATGAGGCACTTCATCCTTGAGCCTTTTCTTTGCAGCTTTTGTGGCTGAGAGTGGATTGTGAAGGTGGAAGTTGTCACGTAGACAGAGCTTAGATACATTTGTCATCATATTGTGTAACTGAGGAACCGCAGTTTTGCTTGGAAGCTTTGCTAGCTGTGATGCAGCTGGCCTCAGTGGCATCATTTAAGAGAATACAGTTCTCTGCTAACAGTTCGGTAATAAGCTTCACTGGAAGTGCCTGGGACCTGTGCTGAATCATATGGCTCTTTCCCTGCTGCTTTGTTTTGGATCGTGTGACTTTGAGTAATTTTAGGCTAAATTCAGTGTCAGAATATCAGAGCTGCTGTTTAGTTAACAATAATTGACATTATAGATGGGGTAATTCTCCATAGACAATTACTCCCTGGATCCTGTCTGAGTGTTCAAAAGAACCTTTCATAACTCAGACGAGTCCATTTGGGCCAGTCATACACTTGTGCAAAGCAATTTTGGAGGAGGATTAATCCCAGAGTAACATCATTTGCACACTGGGAATGAATTTGTGGCTTAAATCAGCCACATGCTCACAGAGATATATCTAGTCGGTGGAGAAGCGCAAAATCCATTTCCATAATGAATCCAAAAGGCGCAGGGCAATTAAAATCACCAGAACATTGGTTCTCAATTTGTGGCATAGGATGATATTATTCCCTGTGCTTCCCGTTGTTCTCCCTGTGAGCTCTCCCGAAGCAGGCGTGCTTCAGCTGAAGCAAAGTACAATGTTGCCCACTGCACTTTTTCACTTGAAATTTTTGCTAGTGAGATCTAGAGTCCACAGCCCTCAAGGTGTGGGGCTGCAGGAGTGGTCCTTCTGAAGGTTGAAGCCAGACTTTCTTGTTTGTCAGGAAAGTCATAGGAAGTATTTCAAGCTACAAATGGGGTGTGTCTTCACTGACCTTAAAGTACAGCTCTGCATTGAAGATGACCTGGAAAAATAACGCCTCTTTTCACATTTTTTTCTTAATTTTGAGTACTCAGGATCTGATCTGCTGAGCCCAAATACTTTGTTAAGGCTTTTAAATTATAATTCCTGCAGACCCAGTGTAACTAAGAGAGATAAAAAACAGGATTCTTGTCTCCTTATACACACTTCATACAGTAGTTTTCCAAGTCCTAGTCAGGGAGAGCTGCAGTGCACTGAAGATGAGAGAAGTGGTCTTTCTTTGCCTACAGTTTTCTGTTTGCATTCAGAATAATGGGGGGAAAACCCAACAATTTCACTCTCACTCTGCCAGGGCAGGAAAAGGGGAGAGGGCGCACTGGTGGCAATTAGAAAAAGATGTATTTTATTTAGTAGTTTTACAGAAGTTGACTCATTAATAAACCCATAGGAGTTTGGTGGTTTTATGCACTAAGGAAGGGGAGCCACATAGCCACACAGCCACACGTGAAGAGATTTTGACTCACTCGTAAATGAGGTTGGCTGTATGTCACTGTAAATTTAATATTTGGGCCTGTACTCTCCAAACATTCACCAGTAGTTTACTGATTTGCTTAAAGTTAAGAATATGCACAAGTCTTTGCATGAAGCTGGGATCAACCCTGTATGTTGACAAAACAAACTTTATGTTTTAAGAAACATGTTAGGAATCTGCTCAAGATTGTCTACTGATTGCCAGAACTGACAGCCACTGATAGTGTATTCCCTTAATTTCCTGCCTTTCCTTTTTGGACTGAGTTTAGTCATCAGACCCTCCCTTTTCTTGTAGCATTCTCTTCCAGGCAAGTGCTGCTTGTGTGGATCTCCTCTGTTCCTTTACTTACAAGATGTTTTCTTTTTGTTCCACAGATTAGGACTCGCAGATGCCTACCAATGGTAAGATGCTATCTTGGTCTGCAAGCTACATTTCTTCTTTTGAGACTCTTTAAACAACTGTTTGATTTTTTTGATCCTGTTCTTGAGGGGATGTTTCTTGGCCCAGTCGCCCTGCCATCACTGCCAGTCTAAATGGAACAGCCAGTTCATTTAAACAAAGTTTAATCTAATGCTACTTAGTTTATCTTCCCAATTTGTCCACTCACAGCACAGGTTGTTCCTTTCAGGATTGCGTGAAGTGGATTAATTTACAACCCATCAGTGATTTTTTTTTTTTTATACTAAATCATTAAGCTGTTTTCCGTGTTGAATAGATTCTGACCGCCATTGCATGAGATAAACAGGTTACAGAACCACAATTTGTGACCTTTAACAGCTCTATGAATAACTCTCCTTGCAATTGACAGGGCAATTGGGTCAAAAAATCTTCCCTAACAAAGCAATTAAAACTGTCCTGCTAAGGAGACAGAACAACCTTTGAATTAATGGTTTAGCCTATTAAAATGACAGAAGGATCTTAGTGTTCCTCTTTACAAGTGTTTCTTGGTATGTACTTTGTCACAGCTACTGAGAGGTGATAGTGTGAAGAATTTTAAATTTAGAAGAGTATATTCAAATACTCCGCAGTATTTGGAATGATCATTAGGGAGGCTGCCTTGAAAAAAAGCAAAGTGTAGGATTCTTCACTCTTCCCACGATATGAAATCACTTAGGAGCAGCCCAGTGCATGGCAGACCTTTACATCATCAATTTGCGTACTGGGTGAGTGAAATGTCTTCCTTTATTGTATGCGTTTATGGGCCAGAATACACCATATCGCTTCATCTGAGGGAAGGATTATCCTGACCAAGGGTGATCAGTTGTGTGGTTAGATGCTGAGATACAGCCTGAGGAAGTCTGGTGTTCAGTGGCAGAGCCTTCCAGCACTACTAAGATAGCTCAGCCCTGCCTCACGCCTCAAGAGAGGCGATTAAGACGTTGCCCGTCAGCCATTTGCATTTTCATGTGATATGTAGCAATCGCATTCTGGAAATTCTTTCCTCCTGTGATCTCATTTTGGAGACTCTTTCCTCCTCTTCCCTCCACTCCACCACAGACGATGTAACTTCCCAGAGAAGATTAAAACTGTTGTTACCCCTTGCCATAGCAGGGTCTGGTGTCCTAGGAAGGTGCAGGATAGGAGTAGTCCTGGATGCTTCTGGACTACAGTCCAGAATCTGCCAGAAAACAGGTAGGTGGTTTGCCAGCATCCATCTTTCAGTGGAGGTGGCAGGAGAGACTGAAATTAATCTCCTCCAATTTAGTGATTGAATTTAGTCTCCATAGCTGGCTCACAAACTCCTTGAAGAACAGTTGAGTCATTCCTTTTTAAATATAATATTTGCTGATTTTAGAACAGGCAGCTGTATGAGATGTGGTCCCTTTTGAAATCCCTTATATTCTACCTGTTTTCTTCTCCCACCAAGCATGAGGACATTGTGCTTCAGGAGTGTCTTGTTTGTGGGAGAATCATTGGGCAAAGAGGCAACTGATGATCTGAAATACTGTTGTGCTTCTGCCCACTCCTACCTTTTAGAAAGCTTTTGAAAAAAAGTAGATAAAGGGACATGGTCAAAGTCCTCTGAATCTTCTTCAGTTCACTGCATCTTTCCTGTTGTGCAGGTTTCTTTCCATAAAGAATATGAGTTGCAAAAGTATTTGGCTTGATTTTGCAGAGTTATTTTATCTTATTTTCACACTCCTTCCTTTGAACTGTAGACAGAAAAGAGATCAGTGCTGTAGATGCTGATCTTGGCTAGACTTGGAGAGGTCTGTGGAAGTGAGGTGGGAAAGTCAGGCGATCAGAGTTTACTCTGGGAAGTCACTAGCTTTCTCTGTGACCAGGGAGTATTGTAAACAGGGGTCCTGATCCTGTTCGCAGCCTCCAGGTGCCAGCTTAGCACGAGCAATAACAAAGCAGATACTTTGTAATGAACAACATGTCCCCACTACCATCAGCTTGAGCAGCATTTTGGACAGTGTTTCTACACGTAAGGCACCCATTTCCTCGCTCTGATTATCATCATGTGCATCAGCGGAGAAGATGGCCTCATACTGAACCCTTTACAGTGCAGGTACCTTTGTGATCTTCTGGTGTAACACTGGTGAAAGTACACAGTGGCAGATCAGGTGTTATCTTAGAATTGATATGACTGTGTTGTCTTGGCCTTGTTCCTGCTCTAGATGAAGAATACTGAGCTGTGTTGGGCTCTTTAATTTCTAATTTTCTTTGAAGCTTGAATGCCGGAGTGTTCTGTTGGGTCCTTGCGTGGCAAGGTAGAAAGGAGGAGTTGGACTTACAGAACAGCAGCACTG
The DNA here is from genome assembly GCA_013401315.1 of Balaeniceps rex. Classification (NCBI taxonomy): domain Eukaryota; kingdom Metazoa; phylum Chordata; class Aves; order Pelecaniformes; family Balaenicipitidae; genus Balaeniceps; species Balaeniceps rex. Next base: position 188,733 of record VYZW01039323.1, on the reverse strand, counting down.
GTGAGCCACTTGCAATCCACGGCCAGTGACAGCACTCATATCATCCTTTAACCTCCTTCAGATCCCAGCAAAAATAGGTAGCCCATCGATCTCCTTGGCAGGCACCTGGTCCTATTGCTCCTGCTTTGGGGAGAAACCAGAGTGCTGTGCTGGGCCATACGGAGGCAGGCAGAAAGTCAGTGCTAAGCCAGCCAAAATGTGCCCAAACCCCACTCCTGTCAGTGGGGGTGTTTTAGATTCACCTCCCTGAATGCTGATTTTGTGGATTCCCAAAAAGTTGTAGCGGAGCAGAAACTGTATGAAACCAAAGACAGTGTTTTACCCAGCATCAGAACCTGGCGATGCTTTGCATGTTTATTTCCTGAAACATTCAACAAAATGGTCTTTCAAATGTCATTTCACTAGTAGCTTTTCATTACCCTCATTTTTTTCCTTTTTTTTCCAGTAGAATATTCAGCTTCATGGACTGCAATATCTTTGTTCTTTCAGCCTTATTTTTTTCAAACTGGCTACGGAGGCTTCCGTATAACAAGAGTGTTATACAAAAGATCGAGATTATATTTGTTTTGAAAGGAGACCGAAAAGAATACATTCTCCTTATGAATGGTCACTAAGAGAGCACTGATCTTCATAGTGCCTTGCCGTGCAACACAGGAGCTCATGATGTTGATAAAAGGGTATAGATTTTTAAAAGGATGAAAGGAAATGCTCTTCTAACTTGGCACATAACAAGCTCCTGGAATTCATTGCTGGGGGATGTTGTTGCAGCACATACTTTAGTAAGATTCAAATCTCTGAAGAACTACCAGTCCTCCAGGTCCAGAACATGAACTCCGGGGCTAGCTGGGGTCGCAGAAACTTGTTTCCCCTATGGAATAATGTTGCACAGTCCCCCAGTTGCCAATGGAGGGCTCAGCTCTCCTCTTAAGTATGAGCTACTAGGAGAAATAGCTAGACTAGTTCATAACTGGTTTTGAGGTGAGAAAAATCCAAAGTCTGGAGACCACTGAATGAAGGAAAACCTCAGGGAGCATTTTCCAGCCTAAAGGGAATTTTCTCTTCGTCTGCAGGGAGTTACTTTTTCTTTCATTTGGGAAGAATGGAAAATTTCTCAATTCCTTTGCTGCTTCTAAGCACAGTCATCAGAAAGGATTCACAGGCTTGATCCTCAGCACATTTAATTCAATTGACTTTTTCCATTAACTTTAATGGGTTTTGTTTCGCTCCTTTTGCCAAAATGGCTTCTCAAAGTGCTTTGAGATCTACAGATGAAAGCCCTGGATAAGCAAGGGTAGAATTTATTATTATTGTTCATCTGGAAGAAGCTGAGTTATTTCATCTCCTTTCAATGACTTTATAAACTCTGTTGCCAGCAAAAGGGGAGAAAAGATGCTAGGCTTAGTCTCAACTGTCTTTGCGCAGGCTGAGATATGCTTATAGACATCATCAGAAAGGTTTGTGCTATGATTTATATTACTAGTTGCAGCTAGAGTTGTCACCAGCTGGTTTGCCAGTTCTGCTCAGAATTACTGAGCTGGTACAGATTAATCTGCCACGGCCAGCACTCCTATCCCTCACATTTACGAGGTCTTTCCTATTTCACAAGTCACCACCCTCAGCATCAGATCTGCCCATCATCTTCCTTGCAAACCCTTGCAAAGCTGCTAAGTGGAGCTCCCCAGGGACAGTTCCCAGTCTATTAGTGGAAACTCAAGTTCTTCTTAATGCAGTCTGTATGAAGTGGATAGAGATGAAGACCACCAGGCTGTTGCACCGTCTGCGTGTTCATATTCTAAGCATAATCTTTGTCACAAGGTGTGGGGTGGATACACCTGAGCCTTACCAAGCCAACACCCAGCAGCACAGGTAGAAAGCGCGTGGGTCCCAGGGATCAGAGAACATATGTCCCGCTCTTGAGCCTGCTGTTCAACTTGCAGTGTAGGCATAACTGCACTTTGTGTCAGTGCTAGTAGGAAGAGATAATAAGTTCTGTGATTCTATGAAGTTCTGCTTCTGGTTTTACGACTTGGGCAATGGAGGGGAGGGAAAAAACACTGGGGAAAAAAACTTGAAGTTTAGATTGAGTGTAATAAATGGCTTTGCAAATTTTAACTACTGTTAATGAACTGCAAGGAAAGATAATATTTCACGATATAAAAGGCATACTGTCAAACTGAGTCTGCCAGGGCGATCTCTTGCAGCTGTAGAATTTGTTGGAGAGTATTTTTATTTTGCAAGTAGAGGTGATCAGTGGCATTACTTTGGCTTCACTCTGTTAAAATGTAGTCTTCAAGCCAACAAAATTCTGAAGTCCAAGCAAGTACGCTTAAATATATATATAATGTATATTTTTACATATTAATATCATTAAAAATATATATCTACACACAAATATACTTTTTCCTTGCAGTTCATTAACAGTAGTTAACATTTGCAAAGCCATTTATTACAGTCAATCCAATCTTCATTTTTTTTTCCACAGTGTTTTTCCCCCTCTATTCCACTGCCTAAGTAGTAAAACATATATATGCATTTATATTTAAGTGTACTTGATTTTTTTTTTTTAAACCTGGGATGATAAAATATTCATACGCAAAGATTAGAAGCATGTAATACATCTGGAGTCACTCAATCCCTTACTAGTGCATTCATATAAAGAAGAATAACTTTGTGGCCTCAGCAAGCTCAGAAGTGGCCCCATAAATCAATAGAACCACTGAGATGTTTTTCATTCCTATTAAAATAAAACTGTTGGTGACAATTTATAGCTGCAAATATAGTCCCTGTGTTTCACACCAGCTACAGTCCAGCTGGGAAATGGGGAACTCTAAAGAACCACCATAATCTTGTTGACACCCATATATTTGGAATATCTGCTTCCAAACGTTTTCTGAGTTTTCTGTGCACAGCAGGTGCGGTTCTCCAAAATGAAACGTCTTGTTCCAGATCTCATTTTTGGAGAAAATATGTCCAAGATTTTTTGCTGACTTACTGTGGAAATAAACGAACAGTCTGGAAGAGTGGTTGGGGAAAAAGTAACAAAAAGGCATCATAGTTACCTTAAAAGAAAAAGAAATCTGAAGGAATATTCAGGAGACAGCAAGACCTATTTAGGCTTCTGGAGAAATTACTGGAAATGAAATGACTTAAAGAAGACAGAAAGTGAAAGAATTTATTGTAGGGCAGATTCCAGCACCAGCATGGCAAGGGCTAAACAAACCTAAGCAGGCAACTCCATCTCCAACAGTGGAAATGTTTTGTGCTTCTGTAGGAACCTGGGTTTGTGCCTCTTCTAGGAATATTTTAGATACTAAAACTTAAAAAGCTGCCTTCAATATGAGCAGAGCTATGATGTTAAAGCTGTTCTTCATACCCAAATGAGTTCTTGCTCCTAAACAAAACAGGCTCTAGCATATTGGCAAAGCATAGCTATGCTGGTTTACATGCGTTTGCGCTTGGGGTTTCTGCTAATACAATTCTGCCTGTCAGGGAGCCGCACCTTGTCACACCCCTGACCAACGCCGGTTGTGTTGGCAGAAATCCACAGTGGTTAGGGTCAAAGGGAAGTAATTAAGATGGAAAGCAAAACCCTAGATAAAAAGTTCTCTGTAATTACATCAGCATAACCGTGCTGCAAATGTAACTGTCTGTTTAAATTACAGGTATCTAGACCTCCGAAAATTCGGCTCGGTTCCTCACGGAGGCTTCGGAATGGGGGTTGAACGCTACCTGCAGTGCATCTTGGGAGTTGACAATATCAAAGATGTTATTCCTTTCCCCAGGTTTTCTCACTCCTGTCTCCTGTAGCTCAGCAGTTGACTCACACGGAGCAAACTGCTGGTGTGGCTATATGTATATAATGTATTAGGATATGACTAAGTGTGTTTTAGTAGGAAATGGATATGATTTTTATATCAGTGAAACTCTTGGTAAAATTAATACTGGCTGATTGAAAATAATGTATGTTCTGGTGAGATTATGGAAGTGCACTTGCAGTTAATTTGATAGCAGTTCATGTCTTCAGTGCACTTCAGGAGTATTAATAAATTCCACTTAACTAAAGGGTTAAGATTCTCGTGAGACTAGTACAAGCCATGGAAGTACTGAATAAGTGTTGTTGGGAGGTAGCAGGGATTTATGTGAAATATTAATAAGGAGGTGTGACCTAAAATGGCCTGGGAGCCAGGACTGCTGTGAGGCTTTAATAGGCTTTAATTAAATGCCTGCACAGTGCTTTGAAGATTGAGTGTTACAAAATTGTGAAGTATTGTCATGGCTGTGATGCACTTGCTCTTACAAAATGGCTAGTGTAAAGCGTGATTCTCCCCACCCCGAGTTAAAAGCAAATATTGTTTACCTTGGAAAAATCAGCCAAACCTAGCAAGGAAAAATGTCATATTGGAACTGCTGGCGTGAATTAGGTGAATGATGTTTGATTTTGTGAATCATCAATAAAGACGTAGGTTGTTTTGTAACTCTGTATGGTTTCTTCTTCTGTTATAAAACCGTAGCACTCAGCATCATAGTGTTTCCTTCAGTGTCTTTGGTAGATGTTTCCTTTTCTGTATACCCAATTAGTTGCACAACTTCTGCAGGATATATGTTTTCTGTCTCCAAGAGAGCACATGTTCATAGCAGAATGAAATGTTCAGTTAGATGAGAGTTCATTCATCTCTCCAGAGCCAACTTGCAGTTTATTGGTGGTTTTTGTTGTTGCTTTGCTTTTTTGTTGTTGTTATTGAGAAATATCTCATGTGCTCATTGGACCAAGCAGCTTTGTCTATATTTTGAAACAACCAACATATGCTCCCAAGCATTGCATATGTATTAAGTAATTGCTTATAACTCTAGGATCTGATCTCCTTGCAGTCTGTAATGGGTTTATGCTCTCAGCTTCCCTGCCAGGTAAAGAAATACTCGTTTCTGTTTTGAAGATGGGATTATGGGAAGATCAAGTGACTTCCTCAAGGCAATTGGAAACCAGTGGTTTATTTGGGACTTGAACTGAGGCTTTCCAGCATCCTTCTTCCCTTCCAAATTATCACAATCCAGCAAATGGTCATTTGCATAGTGCTTACTACTCTGGAGCCCCAGATGGCTGCAGTATAAACAATATATGTAAAGAGAAAAAGCAAGGTAACAGCCTTATTGCTAATGAGCCCCGTGTAAATTGCCACATACAACGTGAAGTGGCTGCAGAACAGCCCTGAAGACTTCTTTTCCAAGGAGATGAAAGGGATTGAAAAATACTAATCAAATAGCATTGCGCTGGTAATATTGCAGTCACAGTTCTCTCTGGTAGGGCTGTATAATACTGCACCTGCAGTATCTAAAAATACATATTTATGTCATGTGGCACCTGCCATGTTTCAGTTTGGTCCGTGGCTGGGGCTTTTACGTGTTATGATCATGCAGACAACATCACCACAAGGTCATTGTTTTGGGGTGTTTCTTGCATGCACTGAGACATCCCCTAAATATCAAGGTTTTTTTCATATCTCCTTGATCCGCTTGATTAGGCAGGTGTTAACTGTGCATTTGCTGGTTTGCATTTCCCAGTACAGCCTGAGTTGGTAAGTCTGGTTCCACGAAGCGGTTCAAGCACCTGCCTTCCTTTTGAAACCGCTGAGAAGTTCCTTCATCAAACACCCGAGTATCTTCTTGCATTTGGACCATCTCTCCTTTTAATGCGTTGTCTTAAATGTTATTGCTGGCCTTTACGTTTTGGAATTACTTCTCTCAGCAGAAAGATGTGGAAAGAGTACAGCTGCCAAACAGCCCCATCCATACCATGTTCCTAAATAACTTGCGATCAGCAGGTGTCCTTATTGAGATCCTTAGTCACTGGTTCTGTCACAGTTGCTGTAAATGAGAGTGTTTGAACTGGAAGCCCATCTGCTGAAAACAGAGTGGGTGGATGGCAAAACCGTCTTCCGTCCACTCTGCTCTCATCCCTGCAGCAGCTCTGGGCTGGCTGCGTTGGTTTTGGCATCAGCAGGCTGTTGTCACTGCGAAGTTGTTGATCACCCTGTGAGATGCCAGATCTGATGGGCAGGGTGGGGCTAAACAAGGACAGGTGAAAAACAAGGTGGAGAGAAGAAGATAATGGAAGGTGCCAAAAAGTCCTAGGATGATGTGGCATGAGTCACAAGTACAGGAAAGGATAGCAGGACCGTTTCAAACAGGCTTGCGGAGTGGTTGTCAGAGCCTTGTATGAGGTGACGGCTTGCAAGAACCAAGGACTGGTATGATCCACCCTTCATTCTTTGCCTTGATAAGAGGTTGTTGCAGGACAGAAGTCAAAGGTTGAACCTTTGATTTGTAGATAGGTAGGTATACGAAGGAATGTCAAAAGTTTTGGGTTTTAGGGATGGTTTTTTTGGTTGTTGTTTTTTTTTTGTTTTTCTGGTTGCAGCTGTTGCAGAAAGGCAGATTTTTAAGGAAGATGTCGCAAGGATGCACCGTGAGTAATTCTTGGTGCGTTTCCCACTACGCGTCCAAGAGGTCCAGTCTCCCCGGTCTTCTACATGTATTTCTATTTCGTTCAGAGGTACTCGGTGAGTTGGAGATCAGATGGGCAGGGTTGAGGTAAGGGGGCATTGCCCTTGGAGTGTAAAAGCTCATCCAAAAACTACCCCCTGATAATCTGGCAGAATAAGCAGGAGGAGAGGAGGGTTGTTCCCAACAGAATTCACCAGATGAACGTTCAGGCTCAGAAGGCAGAAGAAAGGGTTGTCCAGTCTTGGGAACAGCCTTCAACATGCGTTGTTTTTCCTAGCGGTGGGAGAAGGTAGACGCTGAGGCCCGTGTGCGTGATGATACTGCTTAGGGTTAATACCGAGATTGGCGTTCTTGTGAGGAGCTTGATTTATGGGTACCCAGCAAGGGTGGGAGCTGCTCTTTCCCTCCAGGCTGGTATTGTTCGCCCCGTGCTATGTATATATAACACTGGCTGGTATTGCCCAGGAATGCGACATGTTTTTCCCTGGGATTTCCATGTGGAATGTCATGTATTTCCTTCGAATCTCCTCTCCCAGAATGAAACGGAAGTTAATCTGGAGGACAGGGGAGGTCGTTCCTCTTGGACAGGCAGGGAAATGCACCGAGCATTGCTTAGATTTGAGCAGTTTTCCTTGCTACATCTTTGCTTAGAGTCAGTGCTCTGGCAATGGCTGAAGCCAGATAAAACCTCTGACACTTCTTCAAATAAAAAGCTGTTATTCTTTGCACACAGGAATCGTCTCTTAGCCTGAACATGCAGTGCAGTAGCTTACATTGGGGTGTTTTCAGTGCAGTAAGCGGTCAGCTCTCAAGCCCAGGTGGCCAGCACAGTCTCTGCTAGCATCCTTTCGGTAAGTATTTCTTGAAGTTTCAGTTCCTCGGCAGCTAGCACTGCCTCTTTTCAGGTTTGTCTGCACTTTGAGCTTCAGAGGAAAGAATCAGTGTCATTGCTTACTGTGTCTGGGGCTTTGCAACATTGGGACAGGGTGATGGGAGAGCAACACCGCTGAGAATTAAAGAGCAATGCCATAAACTTTGCATAACCAAATGCCAGCCTCTCAGAAGGGTGTTTAGAGGAAAACCTTTGTTTTCACTTCAAGAATATCAGATAATCCCTTCACTTAAGATTTTTATGTGCAGGATCAAAGTATCCTGAAGTGCTTTATTTTTAATTTAAAAAATAATACCCACGGAACTAACACCATGTCTCAGTCTTTTCGGTTTTACATCCACAGGAGAGCAAATGCATGCTCTGCAGCTAGTAGTAGAGATTGCTGTTCTCCCTCTTATGATTTATGTTGTGATACCATGGCAGAGTCTAGATCTTGGAGTGTTGTAGTAGCTTCCATACAAGCATAGATGAAAAGATACATCGCTGGGCCAAAAGTTTAAAAGTCAGCAGACCAGCGCAGGGATTTTAGCTGAATTACCTGCATTCAGGCCCTCAAACCCGGGGGAAAAGCAGCAAGGTGCCCAGCTCAGCAGTCTTCTCTCCAGTTTATTTGGTAGTAGTTGTAATTTATAAAGCATCACTCGTTTGAGGGAATGCCAAGACTTTGATGGGAAATGTAACGTACGGTTTTGCTTGCTGGACTAATATTGATTGTTTTGGAAATAGCTTATAGATGTGTTTCTCTTCGGGGGGAGAAAGGGACTAATTTGCCAAGAAACACTTTGGTCATTGTTTCCATTAAATGTGTGTATAGAGATAAATGTGGCTTTGCTGCTGCTGAAACCAATAACAGTCGTTATTACTGTTGTTTTAGCCTCTGCCTTACGCTTAGGGAGATTTGGGAGATGGGTCCAGAAGAGAAATAAGAAAGACTTTGTATAAAGATTGTCAAAGTTCTAATTTCCTCAGATCTAACCAAAGCTGCCGAAGCCACAAAAATGGTGGTCTCGGGGGTGAATTTATGGTTTTGTCTTATTGTTTGTTGCAGAGCCATGACCTTCGGAAGGATTGTAAAGTTTTATTTTATGATCCTGCTGGTAAAGAGACGTATGTAATTTACTATATGAGTTCTTACAGACTTGGCTAACAACAAGTTTGACCTGGAGTTCAAAGAAATTATGGCTCCCGTTGTTTTATTGCTGCTGTGAAATGTATTGTTATCTGTCCTACAGCTGTGTCTCAGTGTCTGCTGCACAAGTTATTCGGCAAAGACGCTGTAATGGGAGAGCTTTCACATAAAGGGCAGGAGAGGGGCAAGACTGTGTGACCATTTAAAAGACATATATTAGCTCCATCAGAAATTGTAGGCTCGATTATGGATGAAATGACTTCAGAATCCTTGTTGCTTTTATTGCTGACACTATTTTACTGCGGGAAATTGAGGCACGGAGCAATTAAGCCACTTGCCCAAGGTTATGGAAGATGTGTGGCAGAACCATGGAACTGACCCAAATCAAAATCAACCGAATCCTTGCTCAGCGCCTCCCCACGAGACTTCCCTCTGTTTGCCTTTGGGTGCGCTGCCACACCAGAAGCAAGGCAGGATGTTTGCAGCTGATCCAGTTTCAAACGCATTTTTGGCATTTCTGAGATCCTAGACTGTGCTTCAGTGATTTTTATCTATCCCTGTATGTCCCCAGGCCTTTCAGAGATAGCAATCCTGCTGTTTATTTTTATTACTCTTACAATTGATTTTTTTCTGAATAATTTGAGGCAGCCAACAGAGTACATTTTTAATTTTCTTTGCCAAGCTTGATCTTGCTTTTTGCTCTTCACCCATAGCTGTATATCTTACTGTCTTCAGCAGGTTAACGTACTGATACTTGTATGTGCTGTAAAAATGGAGGTCTAAATTTTCAGAAGTCACCGATCATACGGGTTGCTGGCAAAAAAAATACGCAAACTGCTCGGCAAATACCATAGTGTGGTCTGGGAGGTGGCGTTGATAAATCGTGTAAACATATATGTTTCTATATTGGACTATTCTGTACTATCTGCCATTCTGTACTATCTACTTCCAGAAGAAGCTAGATTTCCAGCCACAGGGGAAAATAATTATATTTCTTAGACACAATGGTTTTGTAATAAAACGTCTGTGGTGTCTTTACCTCCAAAGTGATTTTTGAGCATTAATTCAGTGCTATCTTTGTGGCCCTTTGAAGATCCTGGGCTCTAAGTGCTCAGTACTATGATTAAGCTGCGTGAAGCGCGCTTGTGATACGTATTTTTGAGACACAGGTCTCCCGTTTGCTGCTTGTCCCTCAGCTTTGGTGCTGCTCTGTTGATGAATGCATGGCCACGGGCTGCCCGTCCAGCTAGACACCCACCCTAGACAACTTCAAGGCTTACTGACCTCTCTGTGTTGATGCTGCCAAGGCTGTTCACACAGCTGTCATGCTCCAGGTGAGTGCAGAAGAGTCAGGGACAGATGAAGGGACTTGCCAGAGGCTATGGAGAGAAGCAAGAGTTAGGATCAGGGTTAGATTCCCAGGCTCCCCTGCCCGGGTCGAGAACAGGTTTCTCCCATTTCTGCACGAAGTTACAGAAAATCAGCGCTCCACCGGTAGCCAGTTTGCAGCTCCAGGAGATCCAGCTGTGAGCACTTAACCTACTGCAGAGATTCTGGCATCGCTGTTACCGATGAGGCCTCATTCTGGCAGGTTGGAGTCACACGATGGCATCTCCGTGAAGCACTTGAAATGACCTTTGCGGTTGTTTAGTATAAATAAATCATGGTGTGCGTGTACACAGCGTCATAGCCACTGAGAAGGGGCTCTGCACGGCAGCTGAAGTGCTGGGAAGGGTGTGCTTTAGGTGCCTGTCTGTAAGCATGCATGGGTGGTGCTTTTCCATATCACCCTGTATGTCTGAACTTTGTCACCTGCAAAACCCAAATAACCATGCAAATCAAATCTGAGGGCCTGGTTTAGACAGCGGCTTCGAACAGTCTTTCAAATTCCATTATTAGTAATAGCATTAATAAATTATTAGCTTTTATGGTGTTTTAGGAAGTATAGGGTTCAAGTATTTAGCAAATTTCATGAGCCTATTTGTTAACAAACTTGATGGATGCCTTGCTGGGCAGGATTACATTGCCATCTCCCTGGAGTACGTGCTAAAACACGGTGGTTTTAGCACCGTGTTACTCCGGTGCCTGATTGAGATTTGGTACCAACCGTAACAGTGCTGGTATGTTAAAAAAGGAAGAAAGTTTGTGCTAAACCCTCTGAGATAGAACATTATGAAGTGTTCATTTCCCAGATCATTAGAAACTCAAAGTAGCCATCTGGCCAAAACCAGAGATGCGTATGCCTGCATCTACGGCTTAACAGCATTCAGCTGTGAGGGTGGCTGCTCTGTAGCATTTGGGACTGGGAGCTGGAGAGCATCCTTCGCTGCTGATCTTAGGGAAGTCTCTTGTCACTTTGGTCTTTTTACGGTTGATCTGCAATTCAAAACTGAACTGACTTTTAGGAGGTGTCTGTCTAAAATGCAGTTGACATTTCAACCAGGAATATAATACGCTTCCTATGCCTCCAAATGGCCTAAAATGCTTTGAAACTGCAAGAGTGTATCACCTTCACGTGTTACTCCAGTGATTATTTTCACTGTTCAAAAAGTGCCGTATTTCAGTCTCCATTTGCCTGGCCTCAGCATCTGTCAGGAGGATATCAGTGTGTCTTAACTCTCAGCATTTCGGGGGCATTAGAAAAGACCACAGGCTCTTGAATTTGCAAAATTTGACCTAAAGTATGATGGGAATAGGCTTTCGCATGCTGCTTCCATGACTTAATACTGGTAGGAGCTGGGGGCTCTGAAAATAAGTTTTTTATGCTGATGGCTTTCTTACATTTATCAGCTGCCACTCTCACCTCTAGGTTACCTGTAGTAGAGCTGTAAGTCTGCTATGAACGCAGCACGTTGTATATTCCTTATTCTCAGCTGGTGATGTACAGTGGAAAATGGGACCTGAGCGACTCCTTCCTCATCAGCCATTCACTCCTGCTCGTGGTCTCAGCTCCCCTACTTGTACAGTAAGGATAATAAGATTTATAGGTCTCAAAGCTCGCGTGCATCATGCTCCAGTAGTTTCAGCTCCAAGCTGTGTGTGGTCTACAATTGTAAACAAATGTAGATACATACTCTAAATAACTTACACTTTCTAGGAGAGGCCTGAATGTAATATGACAGCAATGACTTCCCTCTTCTAATAGAATTTTTAGTTATTTTGACTGTACAGTGCAAGCTCATATCCTGAAGGGGTGTCATTGGATGGAGGAGTAGGGGGAAAGCATCTGTTTTTATTCTGGCTTCTGTTTTGACCAGCAAATATAATGGCACATGACCGTTGAGCCAACAGTAATCCAGTTACAAAAGTCTTCAGAGTTACTGCACCAACCAAATTAAACTTGATTACATCCAATTATACTGAAAAGCCAGACAACAGCTCTTAGCTTGGGGTGAAGTAACTTCTTGCGATCACATGCGGGGAGGCCTTGCGGGGTGTCAGGAGGATAATTGCTCGTTTGCTCTACCACAGAGCACCATCTGGTCTTGGAAGTAATGCCTAAGGATGTGAGAGTATACCAGGGTCGGGTGAACAGGCAGGGGAGCCCAGCGAAGATTTCTCCCTGCTTGTTTTATTATCATTTGTTTTATGGTTGCTTGCCCTTTGCCCAGCTGCGGTCAAAGCCCCATTGTGCCAAGTAGTGTCCGTAGAGGGAGTCCTTTCCATACAGAGCTGCTGGTCTCATCAGGAAAAAACAAGGATGAAGTGGCCTTTATGCTTAAATCAGAATAGTGTCCGTGTCTGGAGCACTGCCTGGTGCTCTTTCCACCGAGCAATGCTACAATGCTTTTTCTGTTTTGAGAAGGTGAGAAAAAAAAATAGGAAAACTCCCATTTTCCTTCTCTTCCATGGTGGAAACAGCATAAGTGGAAAAAAAGAAGGGCAAACGTAGCTGCCAAGAATGTATCTGGATCCAGGCATGAGAGTTTGCGTGAGGAACTCATCCATCCTAGGAGGAAGGACCAGGCATGAAGAACCTCTATCTGGGCCGAAAACTGAGAAATATTTCAGTAGCGTTCTGTCCCAGCTCAGCACCAGGCAAAATTATTTCTAAATGTCCAGTTTACTGAGGGAAGCAGGACTGGGCTTCAGCTTGGACTGTGGTTCTCGAATAGGAAAACCCGTTTAATTATCTCCAAGTGCAAGGACTGGAAGTGTCCTCTGGCTGCATCCACAGACACCATCCAGCTCAGCACCCCAGCCCGCTCCCCATGCTGCCCGGTGGTCTGCATCCATTCTTGATGGGATGTGCTGGTTTTTGCCAGGATCTCAAAACACAGAGGGGACAAAGCAGGTTTAATCCGTTGTTTTCCCATCGCCATCAAGCGTGTGCGCCTTGAACACTGCTGACCCGCAAGTCATCTCCTCCCTTCTCTCTTTTCTGAGTCTCTATTAAGGCATCAGAGCTCTGATGCCCCCGTCTTTGCCAGAACGCTGTAGTGAAGGTGCTTCAAACTGTCTCGTTATCTGATCAAAGCATCCTGTGCTACTATTCCCCCCGCTCACGGAAAACAGCCAGTGCTGCTGGAGCTGCTGTCTATCACGTGAAGGAAAGGACCGTCTTGTGGTTTGGCTTCGATTGCGGTTGTTCTGGGGGGCTACTGTGCTCTTTTACGGAGGGTGAAAAGCTTGAAAAGACTGGAGTTCTTGAAAGAGATGATTTTTTTTTTTTTTTTTTTAAACCTTGAAAATTCTTGATGAAATAAAAAAAGCTGTTTCCATCTAGCTCTGCTGCAGGAACTGTTTCGTGAAGATAAAGTCAGGTTGTATTGTTGTGGAGCTGGATCTCATGAGATTGAGCATTCGCTCAGAATTGAAAAGCAGGCACGTAGCACCAAGCAGTACAGCAGATTTTTAAAGCCGCCCCCCCCGCCCCCCAGCATGTTTCGGTTTATATTAACCTCAGTATAGGGCATTTCCAAGGGATTAGTGCCTGGCTGGGGTAAGTAGCCCAAAGCATTTCAGCCAGCTGGTCCCTAATCCCCAGGAAATGCCGGGTGTCTCCATCCATCCCCACTGCTTACCCCAGCGACCCGGAGCGAGGAGGGGAATTGCTCTGCCTGCAGCTTTCCCATCTGCCGGTAGATGGCACAGCTCATTTAAATAAATCTGGAGCAGGCAGGAGAAGCGGTGGGCATTGTGGTTTGTTTCTTAGAAGTTCTGATTTCTCATAGATTTCGGTTTCAGCCAAGAACAAGGAACCACGCTGAGCGTTATGATTAAAAACCCCGAATGTTTCTGCAGGAGAAAGTGTGACTTTTTCATGCACCCCAGCACATTAAACACGCAGCACAAGGGATTTTTCTTGGAAAAATGTTTTTCTTTCTGCCCTACCCTTGTGCGAGGAATATGATTTCTTACGTGGCATCTCTTAATTTCTCCCTTGCTATGCCTGCTAATTCTGCTGTTTCCCCCTTCAGTTGCTCCTGCTGGCAGAGACGGATTCTCGATGGCTTCGTGTAACTCCCTCATCGCGTTTTTCCAACACAGGGATGCGGTTTTCACAGTTTTCCGCCAAGGCTGCTGGCTGTTAGCTCCTACTCAGGAGATTTACGCAGTCAGCTGGGGCCAGCCTGAGTTCAGTCTCTGCCGCCGGTTGGAGGAACAGCTTGAAGTTGGTAAAACTGTTACGAACATGCAAGCGCTGCCAAATCGGAGCCACGCTCATGACATACATCGTCTTTAACTCCTAGAGGCATTGGAGGTAATATTTGTATTCCTGGCCAAATGCTTTAAGTGGGGCCAGCACTATAAGACATTGTAGCATTACATGCATTGGATCATATGTAATCTGGCAGCCCGATGCCAGAATTAACTCGCTGTTCCCACTCTGCGTACAGCCATGGTGGAATTAGGGAGGCACGTTCACATGGAGCGTCTTTGTTTCGAGCATTTTTCCTGCGCAGAGCTTATATTTCACATTTGAGATGGCAGCATATTTAAGTGTACAGAAAATGCAACCCGTTTCCCATCCAAAAGTCCCAGCAATCTGAGGTACATGTGTCAGGCATCACCAAAGGCATGAAAAAAAGAATTCACAGGGGTACTTCATGTTTTGGACACTGTTCAGATATATCTTGTGATATAACCAAGTCAGTAAATGCGATCCAAAATAGGGGATGAGCGGAGAGAAAGGATAGTACAGCGAGGGAGCGGGGTAATGAACCAAAGGCTGTCACAGAATATGGAGAATAATTCATTCCAATTCACGCGATGATAATTACGGAGCATTTCTTTAAACATCCGTCGCCCAAATGAAGTGTTTCAACTCCGCGTGGTGAAAGTTGTTAACATAAAAATGCGGACAGGGTTCTCTGCAACTGGTTCTCAAACCGATACCACTTTGCATCGGTGTCAGTATGAGCGAATTCCTAACCTGTGAATCATTAACATACACCGTGGAATGGCTTTGCACGATACCTGCCTATTAATCATGATCGTCTGCTCTCGATTAGGTCTTTATAAATCCCTAGTAGGTCACCAGCCTTCCCGAAATTGCTCTGGGTTTTGGGAAGATCTCTCAAGCGCAGGTCACCGGGACGCAGTATTCCCTGCGAACGCGCAAAATGCCTCTAACCCAGGAGAGTTTGCGGGCGAGACTCTCGCTCTCATGCAGTGTAAATTGATACAGCTCCAGAGCACTGAATAAGGCAATGCTGGCTGATGCCAGCGCAGAACTGGCCTCTCCGTCCTCCCCGGCTCTCAGCTCCATCACGCACGCCGCGCTGGCAGATATGGCGAGCTGATCTGACCATAGCCGGCGTCTGCGCAGAGATTGCCCAGCGCTTGAATAGGATCGAGCCCTTCCTTTGGGCAGGGAAAAGGTAGAAAAATCGTCTTTTTTAGCCTTTGCATTTCACTGGTAGAAAAAAGCAAAACAAAGCTGTTGAAAAAATGCATTCCTAACAAATGACATACTTGTTCTTTAAGGGGTTATTCCTCTCCTTTATGTATTCACAAAGACGATAAACAACATATGGCTTAACTGTGCTGTCCCCATCTTGAAAAGAGGTGTCATGCCTACTTCCCAGAGGCACTGCGAGTTGTAATTACTGCTCTAAAGTGATGCAAGATCCCCGCGCGAGCAGCGTTATATAAAGATCGTTGTTGTTTGACATACAGTAGAGCATCCAGCCAGCGTGGAGCTGTTATTGCACCAGCTATGGCACAAACACGTAGGGAGGGACCATCCCTACCCATGGACGTTGGACAGGCAGGGAAGTTGAGGCAGGGATCGCTGAATGTGCCCGAGCAGGTTTGGGGCAGAGCTGCTGTATCGAGACAGGTCTTAGAAATCCATCCCCAGCAAACAACCCTGAGTTGTATTTTCCTAATAAGTGGGCAGCGTGAGAGTGTTGTGGGCTAGGAGGACTCGGCTTTTATGGGTGCCGTGCCCAGGTTTTTGCTTTTAAGGGTGCAGCAGAAGGAGGGTTAGAGCGTAATCCTACTCGCAGGGCTGCGGAGGGAAGTTTTATTGCTGCCTGAGCTGGGGAGAGGATCAGACTTTTAAATGTACAGCGTTTCTAGATCTGGAAGATGATAGTTAATCTCAGCCAGGGTATAATACACTGTAATACGAAACCCGGCGTGTCTGCGTGAGACTCCAGTGGCAGTCAAATCCCCTTTCAGTGGGCACAGCTCCATTATTTAAAAATCGATAATAAAATATGAAGCTTTTATTGATTCCCCTCATTTTTTTTTTTTTTAATTTTTTTTTGTCCCCCCTCCAGGAGGGTTTTTGCTATCGCTGCTGTTCGGCTGTTTCTTGCTCAACCTCTTTGTTTTCCTATGGCACCTTCATCTCACGCACAAGCCCCTGAGCGCAGCGGGGCACAAGCCAGCCTCTCCTTTCTGGGGTGAGAAGGACCTTTTCCATCAAGAGAGGGGAAAGGTCCTGGGGGGCTGGGGTGATTAAACCTTCCAGTGGAGGGTTTTGGGGCGGGGGGGACGGGGACATAGCACTTTTTGGTTAAGGCAGCGCTGCAGATCACCTGCTGCGGTATGTATAAAGTTTCTATATAGGTACTGTAGGAGTGCGTGGGTGGGCGGGAATGAGAGGCAACCCCTCCCGGGCGGCGGGGATGCCGCCGGGGGCCGGGCAGCCCCTCTTCCCCGCGGGGTTTGTGTCTTTAAAGCAGGCTGGCGGGGCGCCGGGCCGGGCGGAGGCGTGGTGAGCCGGGGAAGGAGCCAGTTTCCTGCTTCCCCGCTCGCAGCCGAGCAGCGGCGGCGGCGGCGGGGGGAGGCGCTCGTCGCCCCCCCACCATCCATCCTTCCATCCCTCCATCCCTCCATCCATCCCTCTACCCACCCACCCACCGCCCTCCATGGGCCGGCGCTGCCGGCGCTGAGCGCCGGGAGGCAGCGCCCGGCGGGCCCGCCCGGCTGCCGCGATGAGCGGCGGCGGGGAGGTGGTGTGCTCGGGCTGGCTCCGAAAGTCACCGCCGGAGAAGAAGTTACGGAGATACGTAAGTCTCAGACCAACCCCATCTCATCTCNTGCTCGGGGAAGGGAGGGGGGTGGGAGCATCTCCGAGCCCCCCGGCTTGTCCCCTGCCGCGGGGATGGCCGCGGCTGGACCGGGCACCCGGTGCCGGGGCAGCTCTTGCTGCGCCCCGCGGTGGCCGGGCTCGCCCGGGACCTACGAGTGTCACACCCCCTCCTTTGAAGTCGTGTTTTTTAGGGGAGGCTGGGAATACCTTTGTCCCAAAGAGTAAAGGTAATAACACATCTCTAATCCCCCCCAGCACCCCCGTAACGGCCGCTCTCCCCCTCCCCGTGCGCGGTTCCTATTAATCATTTAACGTTCGAACCCTTTGAAGATAGCACCAGTAGCGCTTCGATAGCCTTTTGTGTTGTTAGCGGCTGAGATCAAACACTTCAAAGAAGTTGTAAAAAGAGGGTCCAAATGCCAGCTCTGTCACATTCCCCACTCATTGAAAGAAATAACTGTTCTTTGCGCCCTCCGCCTGACGGTCTCGCCGTGCGCCACGAGCGTTAGAGCTCAGAAACGCGGCTACATCAAGCTGCCATCCTATGACTCGGCACATCGCTCCCCGGGATGAAGCCGGGGTCCCGCTCCCTGACTCTGGTGACCAACCTCTGCCAGGCTTTGGCTGGCTGGGATGCAGCCTCCGGGAGAGAGCTGGATGCTCTCCCTTCCTAGGGGGGCACCAGCCAAATCGTCCTTTGGTCCCGTTGCTTTTGCCCGCCTGGATTTAGGGAACGACAGGCAGAACAAGTGCAGCTGGTGTCTCCCCAGTGCCTGTTATTGACTGATGGAAGCATCGCTGCCTACCCTTCAGAGGGAGGTGGACGTCTGTAGTCCCGTATCGCAGGCTAGGGCAGGGCCAGAGGGGTGTCCGATCTGTGATGCGGTGTTATTAGCCTTGTCCAAAAGGGGTGCAGCCCCGTAGACATCAGTGGTGCCACAGCCCTTTGCATGAGACTGCGTGCCCGGTGGCTTTTGGCAATCGTTTCCTTGTGTGCTTGATCCCCGTCGAGGGAGGATCAGGTTGGCTACAAGATGGAGCTGCGAGGGAATCTATTTCTTTTGCTCCCTGTCCCCCCAAATGTACTGAGACAAAGGTAAAACCGGGTGTTTACATGGGAAATATCAAACCCCTAACGTATGTAGGCAGGCGTTGTGGGAGATGGACAGAATGACTTTGTGCATGCTGAACTGTGGAAGGATGCTTTTAGCTTAATGGAGCAAAGCACCTTCCTCCCGCAGAAATCAACTAATTGCTTATCCTGAGTCACCAGTGGCCTTAACTCATCAAAAATCATTAGCTCCCCAGCATCTGCCCCATGAAAGGGCGCTCACATCGCCTTCTGAATATCCAGCTTGTGCTCCGGCATTCCAGCAAGAGCTGAATAAATCTGCTAAATGCTCTACACGAGGGTGTGACACGCCGGCGGTTAGCGCTAATTATCGATGTGCATAAGAGTGCTTTTCATCCAGATACATCCCAAAGTGCTTTGCAAGCCACCTATGTTTTCAAAACATCCTCGTTCCTCCAAGAGGAAACGCGGCCGTGCTGAGATGCGCCCGGCCGTCCCACGCAGCCTCCGCAGGGCAGGAAGCGATGCTTGGCAGATGTCACTTGAGGGGATCTCTGTGCCGGAGCGGTCCCGGCGCTGTGGTCGGTGGGACTTCCCTTCCAGTCACGCTGGTTGCGCCAGCTTCCTGCATCGGTGGCTGGATTTGAAAATGTTGGCCTTAGCTTGGACTGTGTTTCGCTCGGTGGTGCCCCATCCCCTTGCTTTTTAATGCATTATTATTAATATAATAATATTTATTTAACTGCGTTGTGCATTCAGGGTGTTGATGCGTTGATCAAGGTGTTCTCTTTGGTAGTGGTTCGGAGCAGGTAGATGCGGTAGAGCCTGAGGCTGATGGCTTTGCTCCCCTAAAACCTGCCTTCATCTGCAACAAACCCACACGGTTGGACTTTGGTTTTCATGCACAAAAGGCGAGTTTTCAGCCACCGCGGTGTTCCACCGGCTTTTGTACGGACTCAAAGGGAAGGCGCTGAAGCGCTGGCTTTGCGGCTTCCCTTATGCCTTCGGTTTATATTCTGCTTTGAGACCTCAAAGGAGGAATCTTAGGCTGCAGGATGCTGCTAATCGGGTTTGAAGTTCCTGCTCTGGCTGTATTGACAGAGGGAAGATGATAGATTTATTTTTTCTTTGACAAGTGCATTTCAAATGTACGTGTCTGCACATGTGTGCGTTGCTGACGCTGTCCTTGCAATGCTGTGCGTTTATAAGCCTGAGTTTGTTTTGGTTTTACTTTTCAATTTGATCCTTGGCAAGAGGGGAAGGTGCTAAATTTTCTTTCTAGCTTCCATCCAGAGTGGTTGGGGAAGGGGACTCTTCTCCACCCCGATCCACGCAGCATTAACCTGCATTTACAGCAGTACCTGCTCGGTTTCACTTCAGAGGATTGCGTTTATGTGAGATTGTCAGATATTTTATGTAGGACCTCTTTGTACAATGCTCTGGGAAATACCGGGGTCGGGAGTTTCTCTTCCATTGCGGGACATTCAGATGATCAAACGATAACTCCTTCAAGGTTGAGATGAATTGTGCCTCTTTTCTGCCTCGTAACTGGGGACAGGGGTTCATGTAGACCCTAGGCAGTTTGGCCATGGTCTTGGAAGAGCCCTGTAGATGCTACTGTAATATTGATAATAAAAGGTAACCAAACAATTGAAGGCCAAAGGTAATGGAGATACCAGAATACCACCTTCCACCTCCATTCTGCTTGGGACACCAAGCTCCATCGTCCGCTTGCTTGATTTCCCCCCCATCCCCCCCAGACAAACACTTTTGTACCTTCATAGAATCACAGAATGCTTTGGGTTGGAAGGGACCTTTAGAGGCCATCCAGTCCAACCCCCCTGCAGCGAGCAGGGACATCTTTAACCACATCAGGTTGCTCACAGCCCCGTCCAACCTGGCCTTGAATGTTTGCAGGGGTGGGGCCTCCACTACCTCCCTGGGCAACCTGTGCCAGTGCTTCACCACCCTCGTTGTAAAAAAAAATGTCTTCCTTATAGCTAGTCTGAATCTGCCTTTTTTTAGTTTAAAACCATTACCCCATGTCCTATCGCTACAGGCCCTATTAAAAAGTCTGTCCCCACCTTCTCCCCTTCTGACTTTAATGCATGGAAGGCTCTCCTTGTACACAGCCACAAAGCACAGAGCTCTCCTATAATTCTCCTCCTGGCTCCTCCTTAAAACACCCGTAAAAAAAATTTAAAAAAACCCCAATCCCTAAACAAACCCCTTGGCTTTAGTTGTGTGACCGATGAGCCGAGACCAGCGCATGTTGTGCCGGTCTGTACTGACTCACTGTCTCCGGGTGCTCTCTCCCTGGACGTGCCTGTCTGTTGTCTCCCGAGTTAGACGTGGGTTTAGAGCGGCGTTTTGTGTCTCTCCGCTGCCTGACACGATGGGCTTCGGGGGTGGGCTCTCTGGCAGAAAAGCAATGTGAAAAATAACTGCTGTCGTCATAGAGGAGCTCTTAGCTTCCTATCATTAAATCAGCGCGCTTTGCCTGTTCATTTACGTACCGTGAAGTCAGAGTATCTTCTGTCTGGCTGTGATGTATGTCTACAATTCTGGCTAAAACAAAAGCTTCTCGTCTTGCACTGGTTTGACGATCCTTTACTGCTCTCCCCCCCACCACCACCACTGGTTTAACTGGGGGGAGAGTTTGGCTTTGTGCGTCAATGGTCATTTTTACATCAAGCAGAAGCAGTTTAATCAAGGTCATCGGAAGACCTGCTCCTCTCCGATGGGGTGAGCAGAACAGGTTAAGGGGGGTGTAACGGGCTGATTTACTGATCACAGCCCTATTCCTAGCGGTAACTCCCTGACGAAGAGCTTTTTTTGGGCCCTGAAGTCGACCCTTCATCTCCCACTTGAAGGATGTCCTCATTAAATGAGGATGAGGGATGTGGGCTGAAGTAGGACCACCGGAGCAGAGAAGTCTTAGGCTGCTCCAAATGATGGAGGTACCAGGTGAAGTTTGGCACGGTGCTAATCAGGATGGAATTTTAGAGCAGGGGGAGAAGAAAGGACATCCCTTTAAAATACAAAAAAAATAGTATTAAGCAAAGTGGTGATCTTTTTTTCTTTTTTTTTGGTCCTCTTCTCTCTAAGGAGTTTTACTGGGTTGTTCTCATGTTCAGCTGTGCCATGCCCGATTCAGGATGCTCCCCTCTACCAAAAGTAGGAAACGGTTGCAGAGACTCCCGAGAAAAGCACGAAAAAATGAGCAGAAACCTAGAAAACATGGAAAGACTGAAGGAAATGAGGTTGTTTAGTCTAGGGATGAGATGGCTGAGAGGAGAAATAACAGTCCTCGAATATGTCAAAGGTAGCTGCGAAGGGGAAGGGAGTAAACTGTTCTCCACGGCCAGTGGTGGGAGGCCAAGAAGTGCAAGGGAAACAAGTGTTAGGAAAAACTTCCTAACCTCTGGTTGCCAGAGGAGTGGAGCAGTGGAACAGATGGTTTGGGACGGGCTCGGAGTCTCCATCGGTGGAAGTTTCGAAGAGCAGGTTGGCCAAACAGTGCTTCAGGAGAGCTGATCCTGTTTTGAGGCAGTGGAATAAATCTGACAAATTCTCCAAAAGTCCCTTCCAGTGCTGGGTTAGGTGAATTTATGGATTTTGAGCCTGAACTCAGGAGGGGTAGCAGAGAGGCTTTAGGGCACAAATCATGTCACCTGGATCTGCTGACGGGATTCAGGGAAGTCCTCTGACCCAGGGCAAGCAAGTTCTTTGTAGAAAGTTTTGATAGCACTGAACTCCATGACTTTGCATCTTATTCCGGCTGTCAGACTGCCTTGCTGCACCCTGCTCCGCCCATGTAATCTCCAGGCTCGATTCAAAAAGACCATCAGGCGTTTTAGCTGTTGTCATCTGCCCCACGACTCAGAGGAGGGATGAACGCTTGCTCCACCGGAGAAGGTTTTGCAGGTCAGGGGGTGCGTTTCACTTGCAAGGGCAGTGCCCGCCAGCACTCCTGCAGCACCGCCTCCCTTGTGCAACGCTGCGCAAAGGTCACGCTCCGTAACTTGTTTCTCTGCTGCATCATCGCTGATGAGTCAAAATACACAACCCCTTCCCTGCAACCTGCTCTCAGGGCCGTTTTGTTTGGGTGTGGGGGTGCGTTCCTTTGCCCACTGTAACATTTTCCGGGGACAGTCAGATGGTGGTATATTGTCATCACGCTACTCCTGAGCTAATAACTTGCAGCTACTTGAGGGGTGATTATGGGGATGATGGAGTCAAACTCTTCTTGGTTGTAGCAGGTGACAAAACAAGGGGCAACGACCACAAACCAGCTTTGGAGGTTCGGGCAGGGTCTTGGGAAAGCTCCTCCAGTAGGAGGGTCGTGGTATAGAGGAACAGAGAGGCGGCAGGGCCTGTCTTTGGAGGTTTTCAAGACTTGGCTGGAGAAAATCCCAGCCGACCTGATCTAGTCATGCCTCAAATGCAAGGTTGGACTGGAGACCTCCCGAGGAGCCTCCAACCCAACATTTCTGATACCTCTGTGGCACAGCGCAGCGTGGAACCACCAGTCTAGGAAGCAATATAGCTGCTTTAGCCCAGCTCCCCGTGCTGGTGGATGGTCCTTGTTTTGTTTTCTACCAACACAAGCAACCTGGGAGAAGTGCTGTGCAGCTCTTCAGCCGCTGAAACTCAAACTGGTTTGGTCAGGGCTAACCCGCATGTCTTCCTGAGGCATTGCATCGGTTGAGGTGCACGTGCCCGTAGAGGTAAGGACTCCACGTGTTGTGTGGGGAGTGAAACCGGCGTATCTTCCTGGTGCTTTGGCTTTGCTAAGACAGCTTGAGTGAATCTTCAGCTGTCTGTCATGACTTCAGAGCTGGACGATGGTCCTGGCAAAGTCCATGGTGGATGTACAAGATTGATGGTGGCAAAGCACAGGTTGAACTTCAGAAAGGCAAACAACACTTAAGGAAAGTGTAAGAGGAAGCTGGCTTCATTTTTCTTTGGAAGAGAGCAGAAGTGATACTGAAACCCTTTTTTTTTTTTTTTTTTTCCTCTTTTAGTGAGTGTCAGATGCAAGAGGTGATGTAATACTGTTTACCAGACCGAAGCACATAATTTATAGTAGTGACTCAAAGGCAGAGCAAATATTATTTATTTAGATTACAGTAGCAGCTGAGGCAACTGGGATTGGGGCTCGATGCGCTGGGTGTTTGGTGAGACCACATCTGCCCTGAAGGTCTGGTTGGATGGGGAAACCGAGGCACGGATCAAGTCAGTGGTTTGGCTGCACTTGCGTTCAGGGTCATTCCCAGAGCTGGGAACTCAACTTGGCTTTATCGCTTCTACCTGAGCCAGAGGTTTCCGAGCTGCTCGCAGGCTGCTGGGGATGTGTGAAGCTACGGAAAGGGATTGCAACTGGTCCACAGAAGTACATAGTACTGCCGGCAGGGATTTAGTCGGTGAGAGTGCCGAGGTCATCTGGGGGCTCTCTGAGATGAGTTGTTCCAAAGATTTGCAAATTACTGCTTTTAATATAAACTGCCCTTCCTTTCAGTACTCCTTTCAAGTCTTTAAAGTCTCACTTTATCGTAATGCTTAGGTGGATCTTACAGCACCTAACAGTGCTGACGAAGTGTATTTATCCCTATCTCAGGAGGTGGGAGAAATGAGGAAGAGAGACTTTGATTTGCTCTAGGGTGCGCGGAGAGCAGCAGTAGAGCTGAAACAGGTTTCTGAACTGCTGTCGCTGCCGTTCTGCGTGGCCTCTCCTTCACCTCTCAGCCCTTCTTCGTGGGATAGCCCCATCCTGCCAAGGATTTTGGACAAAAAAAAGTTAAGCTCAGGATCAACAATATGCAAATGTTTATTATCTCACACCATCCTTTGGCTGGGTAATTTTATGGAATTTTAATTGTGCCACACCTAGGCATATCGTTTGGCCGAGAGGCGTCCTGTGAACACAGGCTGTTGTGATTTCCTCATCTGGAGCTGCGAGCGGGGAGCCCGGCTTTGCCTCCGGGGCTGTTGAGAGCCTGGCCCATGCCACCAGCTGGGGCACCTGGCTCTGGAGAGGCTCCCAAAGCTGCTGAGCATCCAGAAAGTCTCCTGGAGCATCCAGAAAGTCTCCTGGAGCACCCTGGACCTCTGCTGTGGTCACCGAGCAGCATCTACAGCGGTGCTCCTCATGCGGATGAATAAGCTAGGAGCAGACCTGCCCTCCAAAGTTTCACTTGGTGTCTCCACAGTCTAGTGATGGCTCTGTAATTCTGTTCAAATAAGAAAAATCCCCATTCTTGCTTGCCATCAGATGATCTCTGGGCCTTATGTCTGGTCCTTCCCCAGCACGCAGCACTGGGGGCTTGAGAGGAGCAGAGCAGAGCAGGGGAAGGCTGGGTTGGGTTTTTGTTTGCCTTTTCCAGTCTCTCATCCCAGCTGAGATGTCATCAGTGTTAGAAATTACTTGCTTACACCCTTGCACAGCACTATGTTAATATCCCACCATGGCTGGGTGCTTTTAGGCAAAAGCTTTCAGCGTTGCTGGCCTGGAAGTGCTGGTGCAAAGCAGCCCAGGTCTGACTCTCGCAGAGGGATGGGTGGGTTTGCTTTTTCAATCTAAATCTGGAGAAGTTGGATCAGCACCTGAACCCCTCGCTGCCACGTGGAACCAGCTTTGTGGTTATCACAGGTTGAACCAGCAGCAAATTGGCAGTGAACATGGGAGGCTGTATAGATGCAGTCAGGGTAGAGCACCTCTTGTCTTTCTTATTCGTGATTAGCAACAGAAAAGGCACGTGAAATCGCAGAGAACAGACCCGAGACCTCGAGAAGCGATCCAGACCGTGCGCACGCCTCCAGGCAAACACGCTTGCACCTAAGGTATGCCTGCAGCCACCTGGTTTTACGATGTACAAAGAGGAATTCCTCAAGGTCAGCATGTAAACCCGCACGGTGCAGTCGTACGGGTGTCATCAATCATATCTAGCCATACAGCAATTTAAATACGGGCTGTGTTTAAATTTTTAAAAAAAAAAAAAAAAAAAAAAGAAAAAAAAAAAAAAAAACCCCCGTCAAAAAAAAAAAAAAAAAAAAGCTCATAGTCGTCTTTAGCCTGCAAGCTGTGCCTTTAAAGAAGAGGAGGAAAATATGAGTGCTGGAAGCATATGTTTCTTGCTGTGTAAGATAGCCAGCGGTGCCTGTTTCTCCAATGAATCTGGAATAATTTGATGCCAGCAACCTGGGGGGGCGATTTCATCCCTGGATTTGTCTTTTCGTATTCAGTTCCTTTTTTTTTTTTTCTGAGCTCTTGCACAGTTTTCCTGGAGAAGGTTAGGATCTGGGAAATCTTGCATCAGTCTGGTTGTCTGCATTACACCAATACCTAGAAATGAACTTCTCCGTCCAAATGTGAATATTCTCACCCCAAAATGATGCCTGTTCGGGATAGGACGGTCACTCTTGGGCCAGAAATGGGACATTTTTATTTATAGTTTAAATCTGGCTTTGAGGCAGGACCAGTTGAGAACAGCCCTTAGACATTTCTGTATTAAGCGTTCAGATTGCTTTTTCCCTTCCGTTGCTTGGAAAGCTTTTCCATCTCTGCCTACTCTGGACTCTTCTTCACATGGCCGCTGAATTTTTAAATCCTGTATGTTTGGTCGCTCTTTTTCCTGTAATCTATAGACAGAAATATCCTCTGGTTGGTTTTTTTTTTTAATTATTTATTGTTTCTTTTTTTTCCCAACACCCTTTGGACACATCCAAAATATTTCCGTCGTGTCTCCTGGATCTAAGATGCTGTCCTAATAGCATCTCAGTACTTGTTATGCATCTTATTCCATTTAAACCCGGTATTTTCCAAAGGCGTTTGCTTTGGAAGGCATTTAGACATCTCTTTGGTGGAGTTCCAGCTCCCGCATCCATATGGTGAGATGGAAATAACATTTTGAGTCAAAGATTTGTGGTCTTTTGAATTTTGTGGATTTTTCAGCGATTAAGTTTTGCTGATGATCACAACCGCTGCCTGGCCCGTTCAGGTTCCTCGCTGACCTTCTGAACATCCCCGTGGACTTGCGCGTGGCTGCCAAAGGATGCAAGTTGACTTGCTAAGCAAACTCCTTGGCCACTTAACGTAATACCCCAACGGGGATTATGTCTTGCTTCCAAAACTGATTAGTAAACCTTCCTTTCCCTCCTCTTTTCTGGTGACACTGAGGTGTCTTCTAAATTTTCAGCTTCACAGGGCTGTGTCACGCTTACATTGTAGGTCTGGTGCTGTGTCCTGCTGTTGAACTGGGCAGTACTTATGTTTGTCAGCATTTTTTTATCTCATAGTAATGTCAGTAATCATGCTAAATGGGGTTATTAGTCATTGCTACCGATCTGTTCTGCAGATCTTCATCCACGTACTCCTTTAAGCATCTTTTGGGGGGTTTGTTCTTTATTTATAGGGGCTATATGTGGGTTTTGACCGTTCCCTGGACGCTCTTGGCTTGAAACAGTGCCCCATGGAAATGGGAAGATTAGCTGTGTAATTCAGCTCGGGGTTTCGGTGCTCCTTAGTTGCCTCTCCCTTGCAAAGTCCCGCTCACCACCCCTATAGAGGCCTCCTCGGCACCTCCAGATCTCCTTCCTTCTCACCCCGCTTCCACGCGGGTGCTGTGCTTGAGAGCCATCCAGCACGGGAAGGGGCAAACACAATAAATGCCCCTCCTGACTTATTGCCAGCAGAAAATAGCCGCTCCGCTTCCATGCCATCAACACTGGGTCTCTGTGTTGCTCCTGAATAACTCCCTCCAGATAGGAAGCTCCCAGGAAAACCTCGTTTGCTTTGACCGAAGAAGAATCGATGACTTGAGGCTTGTGTTCTCCCTCCCTCTCGCCTTCCCTGCCTCCCTCGCCCACTGTCCGCACCGCACGTAACGTCAGACCGCAGTTTCCAGCGAGGCGATGGGGAATAGAAGGGCTCATTGTTTCGGGGCGCAGGGTGCAGGGCCGGGGTGGCAGGAGAGAGGGGAGCGGAGCTGGCGGCTGAGCCCCGCAGCTACATCCAGCCCGGTCTTGTATTATCCATAGCGGCAGCCGTGCAGACAGGGAGCAGTCTGTGATTGTGGCAGGCTTAAAGCCTTTGAGGGAGGGGAATAAATAAAATAAATGAAAGAAAAAAAAAAAAAAAAAGAAGGAAGGCAGAAGAGATGGGATGTGGGGAATGACAGGGAGTGTATGGGGTCCTCCTGGCTGTGCCAAGGGGAAAGAGACGCTGAGAAATTCTGCAGGCTGGTCCTTGCAGGAGGCTGGAAATTGGGGATTGAGGTTTGGACCTAGCCCTGACCATATGGATCCCTTTCTGAGCCCTCTGCGTGCATGGAGTGAGGCAGGACAGGGAGCGGGGAGTTTTTCTGCCAGCAATCAGGACTTTATCCTGCAGCAATGTGTGTGTGGGTGGACCCCTGACACCAGAGTCTTTGGAGAAGGGTGACGAGAGTGATTAGGAGCCTGGGAAAGCTTTACACGACCAGCCTCCGAAACAGCGAGGGACGGCCACCTTCCAAAGAAAGTGAGTGAGAAAGTGCCCTGATAAAAGCCCACAGGGCTGCTGTCTGTGCAGGGGGGCCAGCATTTAAGCTCAGCTTGTGGGACTTCTTATGGGAGCACCTCAGGGTCCTTCTCCCAAAGCATTCGGCACATCACCGAAGAGACAGGCGTCCCACCCCATCACCTGAACCCACTCTTGGAGAGGCGAGATTTGCACTCAGGAGAGGTGATCAGACATTTCAGATGTTTCACAGATGTTAAAGCGTGCAAGATCTTTTTGTCTCTGCATCCCTCAGCAGGTTCTGCCTCTGCTATAGATGTGCGATGGGGGAGAAACATGCCTCCTCCTACCGAGTCTGAATTTGCACCTTTTAAAGGAGATGAGACATGAGTAATGTGAATATCTGCAACGGTAGAAGTTGATACCATGAAGAAAACACTGGAAAGGAACAAAATTGGTGTTTAGAGGTTTAAACCAGACAAGGTTTAAGGACAGGTCTTTCATAGAATCACAGAATGCTTTGGGTTGGAAGGGACCTTTAGAGGCCATCCAGTCCAACCCCCTGCAGTGAGCAGGGACATCTTTAACCACATCAGGTTGCTCAGAGCCCCGTCCAACCTGACCGGGAATGTTTCCAGGGATGGGGCCTCCACCACCTCTCTGGGCAACCTGTGCCAGTGCTTCACCACCCTCAGTGTGAAAAATTTCTTCCTTCTATCCAGCCTAAATCTGCCCTCCTTTAGTTTAAAACCATCACCCCTTGTCCTGTCACCACAGGCCTTGCTAAAAAGCCTGTCCCCATCTTTCCTCGAGGCCCCCTTGAAGCACTGCAAGGCCGCACTAAGGTCTCCCCGCAGCCTTCTCTTCTCCAGGCTGAACAGCCCCAACTCTCTCAGCCTGGCCTCGTAGCAGAGGTGCTCCAGCCCTCGCATCATTTTTGTGGCCTCCTCTGGACCCGCTCCAACAGCCCCATGTCCTTCTTGTGCTGAGGGCTCCAGAGCTGGACGCAGGGCTCCAGGTGGGGTCTCACCAGAGCAGAGCAGAGGGGCAGAATCCCCTCCCTCGACCTGCTGGCCACGCTGCTGGGGATGCAGCCCAGGATAGGGTTGGCCTTCTGGGCTGCGAGCGCACACTGTTGGCTCATGTAGTCACTTTCATAGTGACGGGGCTCCCTCCACCCGCCTTTTCAGAGAGTTTCCACCTGCAACAGGGTGTGCTTTGGTCCAAGACTAGCTAGACCCAGCACCATACCCATGGAGTTGCTCCCAGAGCCATGCTTTGAGCTCCTGCCTTGCACTCCCGTCACAGTCAACCCGAGGGAGGGCCTGAAAGGATCAGGCCATTGTCTCAAACACTTGCAAAACATGTTGGCTGAGGCTTCGACTGGGAATCAATCAATACGCTCTTTTTAGCATCAAATCAGTACAGCCAGCTGGCGTGCAGACGGGCTGATGTATCATGTGCTGTCACAGGGAGGTGTACCGAGGAGCGAGGTTTGAAGACAGTCATGCGTAGAGAAGAAGGTTGTCTGCAGGATGTTTTTTAATGCTGAAGGCGCTTCACGTGCAGCAGAAGGCAGGGCGTCTAACAAGTTGGTATCGTGGATGGTGCTTCACAGAATATTCTGTGCTCAGTAGTGTGTGTTAGATGTTCACAGTGGGGCTAAAAATGAGTATTTGTCCTGGGGCAGATGGAAGCTGGACCTCATGCATTGGTCTGGGCTGGAACTGGAAAAGGGATGTAAAGCAAATTCTGTCCTGTGCTATGCGCAGGATGTTGATGAAGGTTTTTGTACGAGTTTTTAGTTAACTAGGGTGTTTGATGAAAATATTCTGTTTGTGATGCTTCTCTGTCCATCCTGCTTCTTGGAAGAGTCTGCCATGACCCACTCGATGCTGTTAAATGCTGTCATTAAGGCTGGGCGGGGTGAAGTGTGGACCTGCTGCTCTGACGCGCTCGTAATTTCAGATAGGATCGAGATGTTGAGTACCACTTGGGGATGAGAAGCTGCAAGATTTGCTTTTGTAATTAAGAAGAAAAGCTTTTAAAGCCTATTCTTTGCATTTCTTTGTACCTGAAGCCTCCCACTAACCAACCGTAGCTCAGGTTGTGGAGGAAGGTGAGAAGCCAGAGCGATGTGTTTGGGGTTTAGGTGCTCCCCTCTGCTGCACGCATGACTGCTGAATCAGCTGTAATTTAGGCAAGGTTTAACCTTCTTTTTTCAGTGTGGAAGGGCCTGGTCAAAACATTGGATTTGTTTCCTTCAAAGCATGGGAGAGTTTTGACTAATTATATATATATATTTAAAAAAAAAAACAAAACCAGTTTGCTAGAAAACCAGACACCAAAGCATGATCAGAAACGCAGCTGCGGTGCTCTCCTAGTTGTATCTCAGACGCCCATTCCCAGTCGGTGTATATTCCTGGATATTATCATATCTGCTTCTCCCATTTTCCCCCCTTTATCCTTTTGTACCCAAACCCCAGTGGTGTGGGCTGGGCTTGGGTTCATTTTCCTTCCCCCAAGCTTTGGTCCTTGCACTTTCAACTCTCTCACTAATATTCATCCGCCTACCCTGAATATTACAGGGTCTTGGCATTATGGCACCGAGGTGGGTTGCAAACGCAGATGATCTTAGCCTTGCCCATCCCAACAGAGCAAAGAGTTGGTGCGAGGGGTTGGACACTCAATGGGTGTCCAACCTTTCCACCCTCGTGCTGACAGGTCGCTTGCTGGACTCTTGGGTCTTCGCTATCCCTGCTTTATAAATAGGAAATTAAAGTATGCAGGGATTAAGTGAATCTTTTGGGGTCTGCAGCAAGTCCATCGCAGAGCTGGGAACCAGACACTGGCATCCTTCAGTCTCATCTTCATCTTCCCCTTTTCTAAGCTGCATCTCGGCGTGCTCCGTCCCTGCAGTCTCGTGGTGAGAAAGTCCAAGTTTTCTGAGCCAAGTTCACCTCGCGTGTGCCTTGCCTTGAAGTCCATCGGATGAGGTTAGGAGTGAATTCAGCCTGTTTAAAAACTCAGTCCGGCTGCCAGACAGGAAAGTCTGATGAGCGGAAAGTCAATCAGACGTGGGAAAGGAGGGGGAAAAGGCGAGCAGTTGTTGCCGGCGCTGTGTTCGTTGTGGGCTTGGCAGTGGGTTTGTGCCACATTGCAAAAATCGGTGGATTTACTCTGTTTTGGGAGTAAACACGTGGCGGCGCACACGTGTGTGCTGGTAGGTGAACTCGGTTGGGTAATAAGAGTAAATCTTGCTCTGCTTTTGAGAGGCTGCGACTAAAACATGGTATAATAGTGATGCATATAATTTTGTACGGTGAGCTGGTAATTTACTGTGCTGTTTTGGCCATCAGCGCAACAGCTAGAGGCTGTTAAGATAATTTAGTGGAGGTTTGTGGTTATAAATACGTTTCCATCATGACTAAAGATTCTAATAGATATTAAATTCAGCCAAGGGGGGTTTAGTATTTTTTTTTTTTTTTATTGCATACTCCCCAGTGTTTCTGTTTTGACTTCTTAATCTTAAGGAATAAGCTGAGGGATGGCTTTTAAATGTTTTTTAATGTATAAAATAGGAGTTGTAAAAGAAAAAAAACCAACACTGGATGATGCAATTAATTTAGTGTAATCCAGTTGTTCAGCAATGGGGCTCTGGGGTGCCCTACTCTTGGCTGCTGATACTACAGGTGTGTTGTGTGATGTGCAAAGCTATTGTAATGCGGTTCTTTGTCATATACATGTTTTTCACTTGGAATATTTTGGGTAGAAGGGAGAATAGTCTTCTCCATCCATCTTGGCCTCATGCAAGATAAGTTGTGCAGAATTAAGAACCGATTTTCAAAATTCAAACACAACTGCATCCAAATGTCAAGGTGCCCACATATCAGCTCGGGACCTCAAAAATCCCCAGGACCCTACCCGTGAATTTCCAGCCATGTCCTGCATCCATACAAAGACCTCCCTTCCACCACTGAGAAGCCGGCAGTGTGAGAAGCAATGTGATCTGCTGTGGGAATGCCTCAGCTCTCCTACTCTGCTGTCTTAATCCGAATAATAACAACAAGAAGTTTGAAGGCTTAGTTTGGAATTGGATAGCTCTCCAAAAATAGGCTCTCCCTGGAGATATCTCCTGCTTCCTGCTGGGCTGGAAAAGCTGCGCTGACAGCCTTTGCGCTTGGATATTTAGGCATCTCCTGGAACCTAGAGCATGAAGGAATGCAAAATAATAGAGGAAATCAGTTGAACTTGTTAAATTTCAGAAGAGCATTTGGTTTGAGCTTCGGAAAGCGTTCCCCCCCCCACTCCTCTTGTGTAGAAAGGCACCTGAGCCAACCCCCAGTATTTACAAATATTTTTGAGATCATCCAGGTTTAGGAGCTCAAAAGTTTTTGAGATCTTCCAGGCTAGACCCTCTTTCTATAAATAATAGCTCTTGGCTTGAATGCGTCTGAGCTCCTGGAAAGTGTGGACCCCAAACACGACTCCTCGCGTCCAGAGCTGTGTTGGCTCCAGCTCTGTCTTCATGTGCTCAGAAGTGGGGGAAGGCGTTGCATTAAAAAAAAAAAAATACACCACAAATTTCTGTTATTTCGTTGTGTTGGAAGGTCTCTGACAGTCTCAAGGAATAGCTGATACCATCTGGTGTATCTTAGAAGTTTGTCATCGGGAGCTTTATCTCCACTCGCCTTCGGGATGATGGGCTGAGCCTGGAGGCGGCAGGCTCGGAGATTTCCTCTCCGCAGCTCTCTGCGGGCTGCATGTTTTGGTACCCTCATCTTTCCATTTTATTTTAGTCTTCCTTCCTCCTTTTCATCTAATTCCTAACATGTAGGGGGTTGTCAGCAGGAACCCACTTTTCCCAGCATGTGACCGGTTGCATTACTCTTGCTGAAGACCTGGGTTTATGGCACTGAATAGAGCCACCTCCGCCAGTCCATCTTCAGAGGAGCAGGAATGAGCGCAGGAAGGCTAACGTGGCCATCCCCGTGCTGCAGAGCATCCCAGAACCCCAGCCTGAACCTCTGCCTCAACACACGGCGGTGCCGCGAGGCGCAACCCCCGTTCCAAGCAGGACTCCACAAAACCAAGGCCAAGGTATAAAAAAAGCAGTGTTATTAACCTGACTTGACATCTGGCGAGCCTGGGCTCGGGAAGCTGGAAAAATCTACATTTCCAAAGTGGTTGATTTGAGATTTTAGTGTGAAACTCTTTCCTCCGTCCTCTGGCTTTAAGGTTTCCACAGGGATTACTGGGATGATGCGGGCAGCTGGTATTTCACCCCGCTGTCTCCCCAGCCACACCAGCACCAGCTCTAAAACCCATGTCGGGAACAGAAGTTCAGAAACACAGCCTCAACCTTTCCCGGCTTGTTTTTCCCATCTGTTTTTAACAGCGTGTTCTTGCCACTTGGACCTTTCTGGGCTCGATCTTGTGATCCCTGATGCAGTATGACATTTCCAGTTTATTAGGAATGCTTTTGTTTATTTGCTGGGTGGGTTTTTTTTGCTTTCTTTCTTTCTTTTTTTTTCCCTTTTCCCTAGGTTGTGTGGAGGCTTTCTGCCTCGGTTGCCAATACAAACGTCCCCTCCGTGCCGGGAGGTGCCACCCACACCCGTCCTCTCCGAAATCAGGACAGTTATCTCAGCAGTTGCAAGTCCTTTGGGTGGTTTGGGGGCTCTTATTAAACAAAAAGGAAGGCTGATTATTTTTTCCGGTTCTTTTCTACTGTTTTGTAATAAAAAGCCAGGTCCTAGAGCGCTGAAGCAAGTGAGGTTTTAAAAATCAGTTTTCTTTTCTTGGCTTGCTTAAGGAAAACTAGCAAGAAAGGACTCAGTGCTTGGGTTTGCGGGTGGCATTTTCAGTTTACCCAGCTTGTCTCTGCTTTTCTTAGCAGATTGAGTTTATTGCCTGTTGCATGCCAAGCGTGAGTTTGCTTCTAAGCTGAAGGTGGCTGGACCAGCCTTCACGTTGCTCCGTCTTTCCATTTTGCATAGAAATCACGGCGCTTCCCTCCAGTGCTGGACAAATATCATCAACAGATGAGCATCAATGCCAGAGCAACGCTTGGGATTGTGGTTCAGCTCTGGCCGTAGTCTGCCGCTCTCCATAACCTACATGTCCTTCTCTAAAACCTCCTTTGTTCTCCTTGAAATAAATCAAGCCATACCTTTTGGAGACCTGTATTCAGTTTCTGGCTGACATAAATCCCACCGTAAGACTTCAAAGATGCTTAGTTGCTTTTTAAAAATACTTTCAGCTGTAACCGTACCAGCCCACGAAGCGTGCGGTGGTGTGAGAAACTGCAATCTGAGTCCACAGTGCTGGTGTTTCATGGGGGTTTGCATCCAAAAAAGCATTTTGTAAATTGACAGGAGAGTCCTGTGAGAATCCAGCTGCGGGAGGACAGGACTCGCGGTGGCATGGGCTCTCATGCACCTCACCAGAGCCACCAGCCCTTGCACCACGAGGAGCAGGTGCTCCAAGTCATCTTCTTGGCCTGGGGGTGAGGGGGACACGGGGCGTGGGTTGTGCATCTCCGTCAGGCTTATATTTATTAAACTGAACTGAATTTCAACTGCATTCCTAAGCTGGGAGGGTAAATCCAGCAACAAGCCGGGAGTAGAGATGAGGCTGATTCATTCTGGGTCGGTTCAGCCTGCACTTCAGTGAAGCTTCAGGACCAAATCTTTGGTTGGTGTGACCTGTGAAGGATCCTTTGATCAAGCGAAGGTGCTGCTGAACCCCTCTCCTACACCTGTGGTGCTGTACCAACGCAACCCACACTCGCGGTCATTTGCTCAACATGTAGGAAATCTTTGTTCTTTGCCATCAGAAGCAGAATCTGGGTCTGTAACCATAAGGGTTTGCAACCAAAAATCATTTACACAGTCAAAACTACCCAAAAAAGCTCAGAAAATCCTGGGGAGCTCAGAACTGCTGTGTCTGCTTTTTGATTCTTTAAACGTTGGCCTTCCCAGGAAAGCAGAGATCTCTCCGGAGACCCCGTGACTCTGATTGCTTCCAGCCAAGCAGCAGGGGCACGTTTCTGTCCAGTGAATCTGGTTTCTGCATCAGCTTTCCCAGAGACCAGCCTTCACGTCGCTCCGTCTTTCCATTTTGCGTCGAAATCGCCGCGCTTCCCTCCGGCGCTGGAGAAATATCATCAGCAGAGGAGTATCGATGCCAGAACAATACTTGCTCTGAGGCAAAATAAGCTTTTTAATATCCTCCCCCAAATGAACTGGAGTCCGTGCCTGCTCCCGGGGATTGCTTGGGACCATGCTTTGGGCAGCGTCTCCCCAAGGATGCTCCCGAAGGTCTCACCTCCTCCCGGGCAGATTAAGATTTGCTGGTACCCAGCATTCAACAACGTTGAGGTGAACCTCATCTTCCTGTTGCATTAATTAGTCTTGTTTAATGGCAGATGCTGTAAAAATAGAAGGAACCAGCTGTAAGAAGGACTGATTGCCAGTGCCAGATGCTTTGGAGCAGGGTCAGGGGGACAAGCTGCACATGGCAGCCAGTCCTTAACTGCGTGCCCTGTCCAGATTCACGACCGAGGGATATAGAGGATAAAACACCAGGCAGCACCAGACCGCTTGGATGGATTCATCTGACTTGTTGTGATACGCTGAATTAGCCTTTATGGGTTTATTTTTAACATAGGGGAAGGCCTTGTCTGCTGGAAATAAAATTGATCGATATGCGCTCGGGGTCCTCGTCTGGCTTGAAATGGCTCCGTGATGGATATGTGTTGCAGAGCCCTTGACCATCGCCCTCCGCGGGTGCTCGGGGAGGGAGCTTGGGGCGGGGGGGATGAGGATGGGGCCGAAGCTGCTGAGCCCGAGTGGAATTTGGCCTCTGGGGACTTTTGCCCTGGGGATGATGGGTTTTGTGCCCGCTCGGGGCCAGCTTTCATCCTGCAGCAGGATATTGAAAATAATAGGGTTTTCTCATCCTCGTGGCCGTTTTATGAGCCAGCCTCTAGCAGTGTCCCTGTTTCCCCAGGGGAAGCGGCTGCTAATTTTTTTTTTCTTCACTTGTTAGATGTGCCGTGGGTCTTCCTGCTGGAGGATTTCTGAACAAGGTTTTCAATATTCATAGACTTAACTACATGGTGAAAAAGGGGCCATTAGTTCCTCCAGTTTGATCTCAGATCATTAACTCCACGCTACTGCTTTCCTTTGCCATCTTTTATTCTCCTTGTCCTTCCTAAGCGCTGTTTGTGTTTTATCGCTCTGTGTATCCTTTCAGCAACAGTGCTAGCATATTTATTAGTATTAATTGGCATATGTGCAACAAATGTCATGCAAGGATCACAGAAGCCGTTGCCTTGGAGAAATCAGTGTATTTATCCCACATGGGGAATCAGAGGCACCGAAGAAACCAGATGGGCATCAGCTGCAGGCATGCCCCGACAGAGCTGACCCTGATTTCTTCCTAAAAGGCAGTTTGGACCTTGCAATCGTTGGCACACGCTTGCTTTGAGCTACTTCAACCATGCCCTGGAAACCAGGTGCTCCCCAGGTCTTTATTCCAGCGAACCTGCCGGCTTTTGCGCTACTTTCAATCCTGCAACGTGCGTCGCTCCTTCCCTGTTGTGCCACCCAAAGCCCCCCAGTCCGTGGTGGGCTGGAACGGTGCTGCAAGGCGAAAAAGGAAAATTAAAAAAAAAAAAAAAAAGAGGAGAGACCTGTTCTGGAGACGGTAACGATAATAATTTTCTCGAGGTGTCATTTCAGAGCTACTTATCGAGGTCTAAAAGCAAAGCAGGAACAACGACCAAAGCTGGGGCTTTATGCTGACTTGGAAAGTAAAAGTAAATCCAAGCGGGCAAAACGGGAGGCTGAAGTCCTTTTTTATTATATTTTTACCCCACTGAGCTGCCTCTCAGTCTTGACAGGGGACAATAGGCACTTGTTCCCAGTAAACGTCCCCCAGCAGACAGCCTGTGCTGCGGAGGGGACTGGGAAGGGGCTCCCAAGGGCTCGACTGCAGCCGCGAGCCCCCGGGGCTCAGCTCAGCCCGGCCGCCCGCCCGCGTCCCGCTGCGCCGGGGGAGTTTATTTTTCCAGTGCTCCTACTCAGAAACATTTGGCTAAAGGAAAAATTGTGGAGGAGGTTTAGCTCAAGTGAGCACAAAAACATGTGTCCTTGTAGTATATTGCTTGCTGAGTGGTGGTTTGGGGGTTTTTTCTTTCTTTTTTTTTTTTTTTAAGCATATCAGAGCTTGGGAATCATGTGAGGAGGGTGGGGGTGATGCCTTTCAGATGGACGCAGGGCTGTGTAAATACAAGGAAGGGAAAGCTTTTCTGCCTGATGCAAGTTCTCCCAGCCTGTTTTTTGTCTTTTTCATACTACTTCTGTCGATGAATGAGTGTGAGGATGGCAGAGTCTAATGAAGCCTTTAAAAGCCTCATCTAAACCCCCTACCTGAAGCTACCGTTGTCCCCAGGGTGACCACCCATCCTCTTCGCATGACCCCCACGAGTCCCTGCATGAGGAAACGGGCTGGAGTGTCGCACCGAGTCCTCTTTTCTTGCCCCATGAGCTGGTCGCTGTGGGGGAAAAAGGGACAAGATACAAGAAAAGTTGGCTTCTGGACTTTAAAACTGGGGACCAAAGAGCTGCTCCCCTCCCTCTATCCCCAATTTATTCTTACACACAAGCTCCTCTCTCCTGCCCTCCACAAGTGAAACATTGCTTCATCCAGAGACGAGATGCTGAGCAAACAAATCACAGGTCAAATTCTCCCACTCCTTCCCCCGCCGTGTTCTCATCCACACATTTTTGTGCTCCATCCCCTCTGCCTTTTCCCATGCCCTTTGCGGGGAGCAGGGCTGGGTACGCTGGCTGTTGGCACAGCGAACGCGGCCCCACAGATGTGAGCTGCCTTTGGCAGGCGAAAGGGCGTCGTTTGGGGAACGGCTTGGAAGTCCGGGCAGATGGTTTCCACCCTTCACCACGAGCTGGGGTTGGCAGAGTTGTTCTCGAAGGGAAATCTATGGCTCGGCACTGTTCGGTGAAGCCGGTCGCAGGTGCTGACGTCCGAATCGAATCTGTGCTAAACCCTTTCTCAGGTTCGTGCGGTGGCAGCGGGGTGCGAAGATGAATCCTCTCTAACCCCGCGGGGATGTGGACAAGGAGCAAGGCGCGTGGGTTTGTCTAGCCTGGGATGGTGCATCCCGAGGAGGAGCGGTGAAGCTTGGCTGGTAGCAAGGTGGGGGCTGTAAAAATATATTAGATGAAAACCCCGAGCATGCTGAGACAGCTTCTGGGAAGGAGGGGTGGTAGGAAAAGAGGGAACCACAGGATTTTAGCGATTTTGGAGAGAAAAACAGAATATTATGGGTGCATCTGGCGTGGAGCAGAGGGTTAGCAGAGTGGAAGGTGGTTGCCTTTTGGCTTTATCCTTTTCCCTATAACATGAAGACCATTCACTGATCGAAATACCTTGTGAAGTTAAATTCACGCTGCCCGAGAATCTGGTGGGCTCCAGCTTACATCTCCAGCCGGTGCAATGGACCTGAGTGAAGTGAGCCTGAGGGTGTAGCTCCGGAAGGCAGGGAGGTAGTGATGCAGAACCACTGCTGCATCTGCTAGTCCTTGACATCCGTGCTGCCCTGGCCAAAAAATCCCTGACCCAGATAAAGGCGGAGACAAGGGTGTGCAAGCTGACTTATTCCACCGAGTTTCAAGCACCTGCCGTAGCCAGCTGAATTCTCCTTGGGCTCTTCCTCTAGACAGTTATTTTGTTTTCTGGCCCGGAGCTGATACCAGGACACGAAATGAGGATTCAATAGTGAACTGACTCGTCTTGACTTGTT
Source organism: Balaeniceps rex (assembly GCA_013401315.1). Classification (NCBI taxonomy): domain Eukaryota; kingdom Metazoa; phylum Chordata; class Aves; order Pelecaniformes; family Balaenicipitidae; genus Balaeniceps; species Balaeniceps rex. The sequence continues at coordinate 150,321 of VYZW01039323.1, read as the reverse complement.
CATGTTACAGGCAAGGAAGTCAAATCACTGTCTGGGAGGCTCTGCGCGTGAGACTGCCGTGATGCCCACTCGTGGGTGAGGAGAGCCATGGCCTTTCCCTGCACGAGCCATGTCCAGGACGGGACATCCCGTGAGCTGGTTTCTAGCTGCTCCGGTTGGTTGTCCTGGGGTCTTTGCAGTTTCTCTTGTGCCTGCTGTGGGATTGGCTTGAGGTTGTTGGGTTACCTTGCGGTAGGAGACGATGGTCCCACGTGAATCCATGGTCTTCAGGAATTCAGGATGGAGGCAGTGGGGGTTACTGGGGAGAGGACCAGCTTACTGGCCCTGTCGCTTTCTCGTTCGGGTTGGTGAGCTTCAGTTTTGTCCATTAGGGAATAATTTTGCTTCAGCATGTGCTTCTCCTCCCATCCGAGTCCTGCAGGATGGGAGGGGATGCTTGCGGAGATACCATGTTTAATCCCCAACTCCACTGGGTCCTGAACACAGCCGTGATACTCCATAAACCAGTACGGGATCGACACGTGAAAGGACCCATTTGGGTGCCCTGACTTTCTCATGGTAAAGTCTGCGTGCCTATGAAGCACCAATGTGGTCCCTGCAATGAAGGGTTTTCTATTCATCCCTTCCAGACTGTGCTTCTCAGCACCTCTGCGCTGGTCTGCCAGGCTCAGGGACACGCAGGCAAGGGTGCCAAGCCTTTTGGAAACTATTATTTGTCTTTCTAGTGTGATTTGCTTTTAGTTTCCGTCCTCTCACCCTCTTCTGAAGGTGCTGAGAAGCACCACCTCTGAAGGTTACAGAATCACAGAATCACAGAATCATTTGGTTGGAAAAGACCTTTAAGATCATCGAGTCCAACCGTACCTTCTCAGAAAGCGTTGTGAGATGTCTAGCTTTGTTCTTGGGGTGTTTTTTTGTTTGTTTAAGTATTTTGGGGGAAACTCCATTTGTTGGAGTACAAACCTATTTCGGGGTAAAAAGGGCCAGCTTGGACATTAGCGTGAAGATCTAGCAGGATGTGATTCAGTCCCACCTCAGTGGCTGTAAGATGTCACCTTGGAGTATAATGGGTTTATGGTGTTTTTTGAAACGGGTCTCTGAAGATGGGTGGGAAATCCAGCAGAAGATAGGCATCCAACTCCCGTACACTCATCTAGAAAATCATGCAGGAACAAGAGTTTATCTCTGGCAGTTCCCTGCTGCTGAGGTCCTTATCAACTGCTCATCCCTCAGCTCAGCCTCAGCTCCTGCCGCAAGCCCCAGAAAATTGCTGGGTAAAATGGGGGATTTCCTTTCTTACAAAACCTGGAAGCTGGGCATATTTTACAAGTGTTAATGGCGTAAAAGCTTGAATAGAGCTGTCAATACGAGCTGCTGGACTATCTCAGCAGAGAAGGAGAAAGGGACTTTCACTTCTTGTATCCCTACCTTGCCACTTCCAAAGTTTTCCTGCGTGGCTCAGTCAAACCGGTCCTTTCCCCAAGAGCACACACAGTGGAAATCTGATGATTTGGCTTCTTCCTGCAGCTTTCGTTGCTTCATCGGGTCCGAAGTGTTGACTCATTGGTCTTTCTTCATGTGATTCCCTCGAAATAGCTTCTTCCCTCGAGCAGACGGCGTGAGGACCGGCCAGCCCCGTCAGCACAACTTCTCTTTGAGAAGCTGCTGTAGCGGCTGGTCCCTCCAGGGCAATTCTGGTCTCTAAAAGGTTTTTAACTTTTCCTAAAGGTTTTTAACTTTTCCTAAATCTTCTCCAGCAGTGTTTTTACCTAAAGGAGGACAAGTCTTGTGCGTGACTTGAAGATACAGCTGACAGCCTTGTGTGCTGTGTGTCATCTGGGTTTTGAAATCCTGGACGAAAGGTCGCTCATCCTGAAACGTCCTTCCTTCCTCCCGTTGGACACGGTGCCAGCAGAAACCCTGACACTGTACACGAGCTCGTGCATCACATCACCTCTTGTGATATTATCAAAACCTTTCTAATTTAGACTTCTATTGCCTTTTAGTGTTGCTTTTCTGGAGCAAACCCAAGGTTTTCCTGCAAGAGCCCAGGGCAGTTGTCTAGAGGAGCAGGGAGCAGCGATTGCTGCTGATCCTGGTCTTTGAGATGACCCCGCAGCCCATTGCTCGTGGCTTTCTCAGCGCTCCAGCTCCTCTCCGAACGCTTCCACGCCGCCCCGGGTGCCAGCTAGCATCACTGTCTAAGAATGAGAAGTAATTTAGTTCCTAAGCAACCTCTCGCCTGGCCTCTTGCTAAAGAGTGACTTAGCATTTTCCAAAGGAAAAAAAGAGACCGTGGATAGCAATGTGTCAAGGCAGGTTCTTCTAATGTGCTTAACCCTCCGGATGCTGATTTAACGAGCATCCACCGAGCGTCGGCCAGCTGGGTCGCTGCCAAGGGGGTCAGGGTGCTGTGGGAAGCCAAGTTCAGCCCATCTGGGGGGAGCTCAAATAAGGATTAGAATCTGTAGCTGTTAGGAATGTTTCTAAGATCACGAGGACCGGCTTTTTCCTTATTTCTTCTCACTGTTTTCATTTTCCTCCTGACCTTAAGGCATTTTACTGTCTGCTGTCAGTTTATTTCATCTCCCCCCTCACCCCTTCAAAAACCCAGGAAAGTCAACACACATCATTTTATAGGGTGTTTCTGCTGCGGTGACTGTTGGTTTTATTTCAAATCCATCAATGCCTAGCCTGAAAAATGCATTGGCAGGCCACATCCCTGTCCTAACCATCTCTGTCCATCTGAGATATATTCTTACCACCTCCATTAGAGCTGTACCTCAATAAATCAAGATCTTTGCTGTATTTATCCTTTTCACATCCCCGTAAGGCGAAGCTTCAGGTGAATCATTATTTTCCCAGGTTATTATTATGGAGAAGCCAGAGCCAAAGCATCGGACTGAATTTGTACCTTCAGGGTACCCCGCTCTCACATGGGACATGCTGACTCCTGACCTGCTGTTTTCATTCTGTTCCTCCGTCATCAAGGGTCTCAACTCCTGCGTTGAGCTGGGAGGTTGGAGGGTGGGAGGGTGTTGTCTTTTGAGACGTGACTGTAGGGAAAGGACAAGCAGCTTGGAAGGAAGACGTAGGAAATGACATGGTGGAGATCATCCACCGGACCCCGAATCAGTGAGGCTGGAAGGGACCTCTGGCAATCACCTAGCTCAACCCCCTTTCCTAAAGCAGGGTCACCAAGTGCAGATTGCTTAGGATTTTGAGTATCTCCAGGGGTGGAGACTCCACAAGCTCTTTGGGCAGCCTGTGCCAGTGTTTGAGCATCCTCACAGTTCAAAAAGTTTATTCTTATGTTTAAATGGAATTTCCTGTATTTTCAATTTGTGCCCGTTGCCTCTTGTCCTGTCATTGGGCACCACTGAGAAGAATCTGGCTTGGCCTTCTTTAATTCCCCCCCATCAGGTATTTATGCTCAAAGAAAAGATCCCCCTGAGACTTCTCTTCTCCAGACTGAACAGTCCCAGCTCTCTCAGCCTCTCCTCATGTCGGATGCTCCAGTCCCTTAATCATGTTTGTGACCCTTTGCTGGACTCACTCCAGTATGTCCATGTCTCTCTTGTGCTGGGGAGTCCAGACCTGGATCCCGCACCTGGCTGTGTCCCGCCAGGGCTGAACAGACGGGAAGGATCTCCTCCCTTGACCTGCTGGCAATGCTCAGCCTAACGCAGCCCAGGAGGTTGGTGACTTTGTTTGCTGTGAGGACACGTTGCTGGCTCATGGTCAACTTGGTCTCCACCAGGACCCCCCAGTCTGGTGGACAAAGCTGCTTTCCAGCCAGTCAAGCCCCACTGAGACCCACCTCACTGTCTAGTTATCTAGCCCATACTTCACCAGTTTGTCTATGAGGACCTTATGGGAGATACTTTGGAAGAAAGCATTACTAACGTCCCGATAAGAAGCACCCACTGCTCTCACCCAGCCAGTCATCTCCCCATAGAGGGCTATCACGTTGGTCAAGGGTTATATGGGGGTCTTACTACAGAGGCGTGCGGGGTCAGAGGGGATTGCAGAAGGTTGAGGTGACACAGTGATAGCTGCAACAGATATTTCAGTTGTGTTGGAGCATTTCGGCCATGATATTCATGCTCTAGTCACATCTAGCAGCAGGGGAGGTGTCGCTGGGCAGGCACAGGGCTTCTTTGTGGAGCTCAGCAACACACAGGGGTTTATCATTCAGGTTTTGCCCCCATGGCTGCCCCTGTAATGAGTGTGCTGAGGCCAGCACGTATCTCCCAGTCCACTCACATCCCTGTCTGTGCCAGGAAAACGGGGCTCCTCTCTCCATGCTGCTGTACGTGAAGCCACATCTCCCTTCTGTCCTCCATGCGATACAACATGCGACTCAGTTGATACGCAGCGAGGAGCAATTTATTTTCTTTTTCTTTGGTTTTTCCCTCCTTGCGTTGCTTTTGCAGGGCTAAGAGAAATAGAAATAAGAGTGGCAGCTCGGTACGCTTGTGAAGCCAACGGCCAAGAGGGGCTTTGCCCGAGGAGCAGTTCTGCCGAGTAAAGTAACGCGTCCTAACCCGGCTGACTGAAGCCAAAGCAGGCACAAAGGTGTCCTTACGTTAAGCAAGAGCCTCGCCAGCTCTCAAGGGTCGGGTTGAAGCCGGGAAGAGCTGATGGCAGATTTGGGAGTAGGACCCAGGCATGAGCTAATGGTTGGTGATGACCCCCTCCGCTGCAGCAAGTTGTCTATATACACTAGGAAAGAAACACTATTAATTTTTATTCCCCTTTATTTAAAAAAAATAAAATAAAACAGCCTGGCAGAGAGTCAGCATGCAAGGAACGGGCAGGCACACTGCCTCGTTTGTTGGAATGGCCGACAGATTAAATTAAGGTTTTAAAAAAAAAAAAATTAGAGAGGGGGAGAGAGAACAAGCGTTTTCTATGGGCAGAGTTCATTCGCAAGTCACTCATTTCTCTTGCTCTTCAGGGAGTGATATGAGACAATTAGCTAATTGGTTTGGGGAGGTGACCTGTCAGTGACTCAAGGAGGAAATGTCTCCTGTGCAGTTTGACATAAAGAATATATTTTCAGCCCGTTGTGACAGCTGCAAGCACCCGCCATTAAAATCAAGCATGTAATGGCTGTAATAACGGCAAGCTTGGGATTCATCACAGCAAGGGAAAAGCAATGAAAAACCTGATAACACACACTAAATTGCAGCCGGGGCTAGTATGTTATGTTGTCAGGTTTGAAATATTTCTGAATTATCTTATCATTAGCGCTGCATAAGCATCCAAAGCCTTTCTGAGGTTGAAATCTGTCCCCAGTTACCTTTTTAAGCCCTTTGGCTCAGCAGCTCATCTGCCTTCAGAGCCAGGTACCTGCACGTCTTCGTGATGGAGCCGATGATTGTGTGTAAAGTTGGGAGGACTTGAAATCTGGGATTTCAGCCCAAGCCTTTGGGAAGAGGGGCCGGTTGCTCAATTTGCTAAGAGGATGTCGATTTTCCACATTTTTCTATAAGTTCTCAGGACCTGAGAGTCAACGGGGTGGCTTCCTGCACTGGGGGCCATTTGGGGTAGGACCTGGGCTGAGGTCTTTGAAATGTCCCCATCAACCTGCCACCCTTAATTTTGTGTGTTTTGGCAAAAGCAGTAGGCTGGGGGCAAGCAATGAGAAGGGATAAGTTTAGCCAAGAAGGCAACATTGTCCTCATGCCCTCAGACCCATGCCTGCGCACCTCCTCGACCGCGGATCCCACCAACGTAGCAAAAAAACAAATACTGAAGCGAGCATGTCGCAAAGAGACAGCAGTCATGAGATAATTAGACGAAGGAAAGCAGGAAGTCTCCTTCAGCCCAAGCGATGTAATTTTCCACAAACAGAACTTCATTCACGTGAATGTTTCCAAAAAAAACCCCAGAAATGCAAGCAGGGCAACTACAGCTTCTAGCTGCCAATGGTGGGAAGGAAGAGCAGGTCCCAAACTGGCACTAGGAGGTACCTGATTTTCCTTATGGAGGTGGTTGACCCTTTCTAAATATCAGGTGCCTGAAAATTATTGTTATTATTATAAGGTTTTGAAAATTCTGGCCACCAAAACAAGTCTCCATCCCTTCCCACAGCCCCACCGTTCACTCGTATTTCCGCGTGCCGTGCTCCGTGTTCACGTGGGACCGGTACAATATTCGTGCAGGAGGAGTGGCTTCGCTGATGTTTGGTGGATCTGAGTTTCCCCACTGACAACGGCAAGGAATCAGCCCTGGGGATGGGTACAGCAGAAACTGGAGATACAGTGAATAAGCACATCATGTCCTAGAGGCTTCTGGCCACCTGGCAGAAATGAAGACATCCTCCCCATCCCTGCCCTGCAAATCCCCATGGGAAAATACGCTGCTGGGTGCCCTGCGTGATGGTCAGGGCTTGGTGGGAGATCCAGGAGCGCTCGGTCAGACCAACACCTGCTTGGGTTGATGAGTTTAGGCAAACGGTGTTTATGTGATAAATTAGAAAGGGCGATGTTTTTCATCTTGGTGGTGTGTCTATGTTGGTGTCAGGCGGTTTCGCCGCGGCACAAACAGGAGACGGCTGCTATTTTAATCATTGCTACGCAAGAGTTTCTCGTAAAGGTCGTAAAATTAAAATAAACCTCGACGGACTGACCCATCATTAGTGGTAAAACCAGCTATGCACCACTACAGGCATGTCCCATAGTAGGGTAACAGGACGTAAGAATGATTTACTCAAGAAAAAAGAAAGAGGGAAAAAAAAGAGACATTTTCCAAAACCATTTATTTTTGTTTGTGTTGCAGAAAATTTCTAAAATATCTGGTTTACTTCCTTTTTCCTAAAGTATCAAAACTTGTTGAAGTGCATGGACAGCTCGTGTTTCCCCATCCTTACCCCTCTGATTCCCTGGTTTCCATCCCTAAAGATTACAAGCCAGAAAGAGCGGCAGAGCTGCACCGTGCTGAATCTCACAGGGACTGGATTTGGTTTGAGAGGGAAATAGGGGCAAATGAAATAATTACAACCACGTACAGCAATTAAAAGGATTTTTTTTTTTCAGCATCCGAAAGAGCTTATTGCTCAGCACCACTTCATGCAAGCAGTATTGGAGGCTGTGATTTATGACCAAAAGGGTGAAGCTCTGATTTATCTAATGACCTCATGTAATGTTTGGGGTTGAAGTTCCCAAATCCCCAAATTGCAGCTGCACGGGAAAAAATCCTTCCTGAGCACTGAATTTCTTTGGGGATTATTTTCTCTGTTCCAAATACCGTACTCCAGAGCGCTCCAGTAAATCTTCAGTGTGTTGTACAAGAAGAGGGATCAAAGCTCTTGTTAAAGAGCTCTCAAAACCTCTTTGTGCAGCTGAGGGAAGTTTCTGGCTGCTAAAGGGCTGATTTTCTTAAAAGTTTTGTCTGCAAACCTTGAAGTCAGGTACCTTGCCCAGAGCCTAGAAGAGAGGCTTGTCTTGAACCCTAGGGAGCTGCACATCAGGAGTTACGCTTTAGACTAGATGAAGGGCTGAGATCTCAATTGTTTTAACAGACCGAGGTGGGAATTTTTTGATAAATCTTTTTTTGGGGTCAGAAAAATTCCACATTAAAAAAATACATATATTTTACAGGGAAGCTTTGCTTTCCCGTACTCAAGAGGAAAATTCAGTGGAAGGGGTAAATAAAAACTCCTTTCTGGCCAGACCTGGGCACCATCTCCCTGGATTCAGGGCATCCGAGGTGTGGAGATCTCCCCATAGGGATCTCTCCCAACTTTATTGATCGCTGTGCCTAGTAGGGGTCCTTCTGCCTAATTTTGGCAAGGGTAGGATGTTATTTTTTATGTTTGTCTTTGGCTGTTTTCCTGGGGCTGGCTCTAGTCTGCTCCGAGGACAGTAACATTGATTCAGTTTGCTGGGAAATATTTGCTGAAATCTCCACAGAGGTACAGCCGCATCGGGAAGTTTCTATACATACCTCACTCTGGGCTCACTGCAAACATCCTGCCGGGAAGAGGAAACATTTCCTCTGCCCCAGGATAACCTGCCTTCCTATAGAAAGAGAATTGATGTTTCCGGATGGAGCATATGGATGTGGAAGAGGAGCCCGCGCATGCCCCAAGGGCCAGCTCCACCGTTGGCCAAAGTCAACAGGATGGCTTCACATGTTGAGTGGCATTTGGGGTAGGACCTGCATGAGGGTGCTTCTTGGGGACGTTCTCCGGGTGCTGGAGGGAGCTCAGGGCATTTGATTCCTCCTGTGCAGCAGCTGTGAATGCAAGAGATGCCCATGCTGGTATGCAAGGAGAGGAGCTGGAGGTAGAGTGAAAACTGCTGAGTGTCATGCCCTAAAAAAAACCCCAAAAAACAGGGAAAATGGGAAGAGAGAAGCAAGGCAGAGAGGAAGACTCCAGGAAATGAGGTGGTTTTTTGGTTGGTTTGTGCTCTTTTTTTAATAAAACATCCAAGAAAAGATTTCCTGCTGCACGAAAGGGACAACAGAGGAGGGAAGCTCTTCCTAAAAATAACCGAGAGCTGCCTGGCCTCACTAGACAGCTCCTCCACGGGGACCCTTGGGTTTGACAGGGGATGGATCAGCCAGCTCCCAAGGGCATGTCCACTGCAGCCGTCTCCTCGTTTCGATGGCGATGCATTGATCCAAAGCAGAACTAACTCTTCCTCTCCCCTCCTTTTGCCCAGCTTTCCCCCCTCCCCGCACCGAAAATATCTGGAGGTCTATCATCAGAGGTGATGGGGAGGGAGGGAGGCGTTTGCAAAAGGGAAGGGCTGGGAGAAATCATGGGTCACTCACACGTGCCAGGCAAGAGGTTAGAAATAAAGAGGGTGAGATGGGATGTCTCGCAGAGTCTGAGGGTGTTGCATATCTAAGAGCAAAATATCGCTCTGCAGGTCTTGATGCTGTGAATGTGGGTTAGCAATAGGGCAGCGTCTTGGGTAATGCGACTGGTAGGTGAAATGGCGTGATAATTGGGATTTTGAGGGCGTTGACGCGTAGCATGGGCAAGTGGGAGTATGTGGTAGCACCTGGCTACCTGCTCATCTTCCTCCTGCTGGTATCCATCCACGGAAAGGGGAGCAAGGTGAGATCTGGGTGCAAAAGGCAAGAGGTGAGCCCCTCTCACCGTCTCTCCCCGGCATGCCCGGTGCTCATCCAGAAGGGCGCTCCTTATAATGACCTTCTTCGTGTCCCCAGAGAGCTGGCAGAAAAAAAAACGCAAAAGGCAAAATAATACCAGGCAAAGAGCTAAGGATGATTCCCAGCTGTGCCTGCTGCAGCGGGCATTTCTTGCAAAAGAAAAAAATAGTAATAATAATAAAAATTTTGCTCTTAAGTTTCCAAAACACTCGTGACAAAGGAGAAAAACGAGGAGAGGAGAGAAGAAAACAACGTGTCAGTCCTTCCTGCTGGGACTGCATGGCACCGGCACCAAAGGGGTCACCACGTGTTAAATAAATGACCGACAGCTTGTTAGGGGCACAGCTCCATCGCTGCAGATCAGCCCCACGCCTGCACACCCCAGGTTGAGTTGTCCAAAATGCCATTTTTCATTGGCATCTCCTGGTTGGGTACAGAGCCGGCCTCGGGATTGCTCTGGCTCAATGCAGCAGCCAAAGAGGCTCCCGGAGGGAGCCGGTGCTTTTGTGGAGGAGGAGATTATCCACTTTTTAATGATGTTAAAATATAGACAAAAAGCTTTGTTATCTGATCCACTTCCCAGCGTCGGCCACAGCTGCAGTCAGGGGGTTGTTAAGCCCAGTGTGCTGAACATGTCCTCCGCTGCCTGGATTAGGGGGATGCATTTCCCAAAAACAAGCAATTTCACTGTTTTGGGGATTCCTCCACCTTTCCCTGGGACATACGACACCAGCCATGCTTTGGGGACTAGATAGAGGCTGGAAGACCTTTGGCCATGACACAGGCTAGCGGATCCTGCGTGGTCCGTGGGAGGATGTACTGAGCGTTGGGTGTTCAGCATCCCCAAGCCAAAACCGCCCAGATCTGAGCAGGTTTTCAGATCTTACTCTAGAAAACTGGGGGGCATCACCCAGTCGGCAGATGGGAGGTCGCTGCTGTCGAGCCACCGCTTTCTTGTAGCAGCACTTATGGCCGAGGCAAGTGACAGGGAAATGGTTGCAGCATCTGGAAGAGTGCCGGGGGGGGTTGCAGCTTCCACCGGCCGTGGAGGTCCTTGCAACCTCTCTTTGATGGAAACGTAAATCCAGGAGAGCTTAAAACCAGTGGAGGTTGTCTGGATGTTAGCCTGAGTGTCTGAGATGAGAATCTGGCCCTAAATCTGTATTTCTGCTGTGGTGGTGACTTGGACGAGGCAGGAGCAGATTTGGCTGTTGAAATTGCACCTTGTTCCGTATAAAACCTGCATCTTCTCCCTAGCGCTCCTGCTGCCGGGACCCTCCCATGAGGGCATCACTATCCCACTCCCCATCCCTTCTTCCATCCCAAGACCCAGAGCTCCCTCAGAGCAGTCACATCCTCCCAGCTTCACTTTAAACTTCTCTAGTTAAATGATTCCTGTCTTGAAAAATGCAAAAAATCCCATTTCCTTGAATTTTTCTGAATTGCATAAAGCATTTGGACCTATGAGATACCAGGATACGCAGGGAGTAGGTTGCTGGACCCGACCTGAACTACAGCTCAGGTACAAGGGTCTTATTCTGAGAATAACCATCAATTCTTGCTCATGTGTGGCATCCTGGACAAGCTTTTCACCCAACCTTGATCAACAAGGTTGCAAGCAAAGGACATTTTATTCATCCTATAAGACTGTGCAGAGGAAATGCAAACAAATCCTTCCCGGGGTGTGGTTCTTATATGCTCTTCTGATATAAACTTGGACGGTTCCCAGATGCTCCACATAGTGCCATGTGATGAAGTAATGATTGTAATAATCGGTATTTTCACATTCTTGCCCAAATAAACCTCAGGGGTCCCAGGAGGAGCTTCCCAGCTGCTGTAGGAACCCTGCTTGGGGAGCACACAGGGGTGCCGAGATGTGCAGGGTGAGAGAAGACGGCTTTGTACAACCAAAGTGATGCTGTGAGGGGTGAAAGGGGGTGAACGGGGCGGTTTTTGCAAGAAGTGGGTTTGAAATGGGGTTTGTTGCATGTAACAAACACTGGGCATATGTCTTGCTTTATAGTCCCTAATGGGATTGGTGTCCCATCCTAGAACCACTCTGCATTTCTGTGAGCCTACAGATGAGAAAATTTCTTCCACCGCTACGTAAGAATTGCCCCTAAAGCCATGAACCTGTGTTCCCCGTGCTTCTCGTGGCCGCTGGGCCAAGCACACAGCCATCTTATGCCCCCAAGCACCCCAAAACACATCAGGTTTTACAGCCAACACGAGCTGAGGTTGTCCCAGCCGGGGATGGGGCGAGGAGTTCAGCTCCGAAACAGCAGCGCCAGGTTGATGCAGATCAGTGGTGTTCAGCTTCCCCACCACTGTTTGCAAATGCATCGTGAATCCAAGGGGGTAATTAAATCACGGGAGCAATTTACTGTAGGCCCGTTCCATGCAGCTGCGAGACGGCTGCCGGTAAATATAAGAATATCAATATTGCAGAGCGACCACAGGTTTGGAAATCAGTGATGCAGCAAGCGTAAGGCATTTTAATGCCGCAGAGGGGAGGAGGGAGGGATGCCAGCACCCAAAGACGTGCTGTTTGCAGGTAGCGACACGCTAACGAGCGACGTGTTGGAGCCTCATTAGCTCCAGAGGCAAATGCACGGCCCTCCGGGAGCTCGTGAGCAATGTCACAGTGTGTGAGTGTGCCATCGCAGAGCAGGGTGGCATCTCCGCAGGGACTCGGGGAGCACAAGTGGTCCAGGCTGCACGATGGCACCCTGGTGAGCTCAGTGCTACCTCTGCCTTTTAGGAGAGCATCTCTGTGGCACCTTAATTTTGGCAAATTAAAGCAGAAGCAACTACTGAGAGTTGAAAGCCCAGCTCTGGGCACCCAACAGGTCCATGCACCATTGTCACAGCTCCTTTGGCCGATGGCCGATGGGCAGCCTGGCCACAGCAGGACAACAAGGTTCTTCCAGCAGTTGTGCCTTGAAGCAAGAGCTAAGAGCCAGGTCTGGGGCAGCATGGGGTCGTGGGGCTGCCTGAACTCCCTTTGCTGAGCAAAAAATGCTGCTTGAATTCTGCCCAGAGCTCTGTGTGAGTATGAAAAAGCTGGGAAAAAGGGTTTTCATCTCACCTGGGACATCTGTATTTGCTCCTGGATGAATTTAAGGGAGGGAGCGGTGGCTCGTCTCCTGCCGCAAACAGATGCGCTCGGATGTGTTCAGTCCCCCCCCGCCACAAGCTGGGTCTTGTACCAGCTCTTTTCCCCAATAATTATCCATTTCTCACATCCAGCACTGTACAGACAGCCCCGACCTGGGATAATTCAAGACCCTTTTGCCCCAAGAGAGCAAGAGGTCAAGACCTCATGAGTCACGCAGAAACTTGCCCCTTTGGGGCAGTTTGAAAGATTTTCCCTCTCATCATAAATCCCTGTGATTTCCAGGTGCTTTTTGCCCGATGCGGCTTTCCCTTGGCTTTCTGTAGCTGCGCAGAGCAGCTGAAACGGGGATTTGTCCCAGGTGGATGCGGCTTCACACAACTGGCTGGCACGTTGACGTCCACCAGTCCATCGGGCATGAGCACAGGAGTGTGTCATGCATACATCAGCAAGCATGAGTCGCTTCACCCACCAGAAGACGATATAGGATGTGGCATTAGGATGTCCCTCGATCCTGAGCACAAGCAGAGAGAACAGGTCCTTGGCTGGCCAGTGTGAGCCCAGCCCTGCCAAAACCAAGATCGCAGTGATTTACCCTTCACCCTTCCTGCCCCATCGGCCTCTTGGCATGTCCAGCATGGTAATAAATTCAGATCTGTTAAGTGAAACAGCTGTGGCTTTGCTAAGAAGCTGAATTTAGGTGTTTTCCAGGGAAAGCACCTCCCTTGCACCGGGCTAGGTTTGGAGGCTCGCTGCTTGGGAGGACAGAGATGCCAGGTCTGCACCATCGGATCCTCCAGGCATCCCTTGGGAAGCCCAATCTCCCACCCTGAGATCCTCTCTAAGGTGGGACACGAAGATAACTGAAACCTGTTTAGTTCTTACGGGCAGGATTTAAACACCTTAAATTATTGTAAATGGATGGGGAAACATCCTGTGATCTCCAAGGCAAGCAGGTCACCTTTAATTTCCTTTTCCTTCCATCAATAACGCTGGCAGACGGGTGTTTGATTTATTAAGCGCTGAATAATAGGGCTTTCATGTGTATTGCTGTCAGAGAGATAAACAGGTCCCTTTGAAGGCAAGTTTCTGGGAGATGGCCATGACTTTTTTTTTATATATACATAAAGCAACGCAGACCCCCCTTCCTTGGACATCCCCAATCTTTTGGGCTGTACGCAGCTCTCCGCCAGCCATGTTACACGCTCGGAGCGACGATCCCCAACCTGCCCCGCTGGGAGGATGATTAATGCTTGCAAAATGCTTTGAGAACATCAGATTAGTAGGACAGAGCCTCATTATTATATTAGCAATCACCGGTTCCTTGGCCTTTTTCACTCTCGACGCACTTAGTGCAGCATCTAAAAGCCAAATGCTGTTTACAAGCAAAGCTCAGTGCGTTTGGGTGCTTCGGGGAGAGCTTTTTGTGCTGTTCACAGGTTTATTTTTAATGATGCACCTGTGGTCCAGACTCCTCCAAGGTCCCCACAAACCACTGCCCTGCTTTTCATGCAAACACTGTGTAGATTAAAAATAAAGACCACTGGGTACTCACTGTTATAACTATAGAAACCAAATATTTGGTTCAACTATAAAAGGCAGGAGTGTTTATGACTGCGAGGCCAAAGGCATTTTCAGCCAAAGTGGAATGTATTTTAGTTCTGCAGCCTATTTATAGATAGGCAGCCACTCTAAATTTGAATCTTCCCTTCCGTAAGCAATTTTTTGGTGCCTACTGGGATATATCCTTCTCGTCTGGGGTTTAACAACGTCACTACGGGGAGTCAAAACAGTTTGGAGTCGCCCTACAAGACATGATGGCTTGTTTTAGGTTTCTCTGGCAGTTCTGCGAAGCTGGAGGAGAACTTTGCTTGAAAGATGAATAAATATTTCCCTTGACTGTAAATTAAATATTTTGATTTGGAGCTATTGTTTTAACCCTTCCAATTTGAAAGTAAGTGTTACTTTGAACTGAAAAATCCAAACACGGTTATGAAACGCTAAAATTAATTGTTTCAGGGACTTGGAGGAGGGTTTAAAGGATGTGTTCTCCAAGTAAATAATTTTGCAGAATTGATATGGATTAGCAAAATATTTCTTGTCACGTCTGTCCTTCTGAGGTTTCAGCTAAAATTCATCACCCATCCCTGTGCTTTAGACTTGAAGCTGGTGGTGATAGAGGAGAAAAACAGGGTGTAGGTGGGGAAATGTGCTTGTTATAAGTAGCCTGAAGACCTGCTGGGAGCAGGGTTGTGTGGTGTTAGATACCACTTGCCCTTGCCCTGGTGAGCGTCAAATCGCATCAATATCTAGAAACCTTCTCCTTGTTGGCATCCACAGAGATGAAACCCGATGTGTGTGCTTCTCTGAGTCCCATCATGCCACAACGGATGCTATGGAGACCTATAGAGCAGCTATAAGATGAGGGAGCTTGAGCAAATTGTATGTGGAGGGAGGTAAGCCCCAGTTAGCAATCGTGGTGGGTTAGTGCCTTCACCTCATTCCTGCTCATCCTACTCTGTAAAACCCCCTTGGTGATTTCCCTCTTGTCCTTGGTGTTTACATCCTTCAAATATTTGCAGACAGTTGAGTTGCCAAGCCCCTGCTAAGCTGCCATTAAGCCAAGCTAAACACATTAGCTCAGAAAGTCAGGCTCTCTGACTTCATAATAGTATTTTGCTTTGTTCTTCTCTGAATTTCCTCCAGATTATTGATATTTTCCTGGGATCGTGGCACCTGGCCCCGATGGTGATCCAGGAGGTGCCATGTTTGCAGAAAACCAAACGGTGGATGGAAAAGCCAGGTGCCTGTGGCATATGAAGCCAGAAGGGGTGCTGGGTTCCATGGGGTCTAGATGCCTCCTTGCCTTGTTTGAGTAAGTGCAGACTGGAGGTGGCCCCATGGCCCCTTGGCTGAACCCGGGGATCAGCAAATTTAGGACCACTCTCAGTAGAGGTCAGTGGGTGCCTGTCTGATGGCCCTTCCCTGGGCTCATCCCTCCTACCTTCTCCTTAGTGAGGGTTGAAACTGAGCTTTGCCAGGCTCAAACCCCTCTGCAGACCTACAGCACCAAAGGGATCTTCAGAGCTTCTCTCCCAACTCATCTACGTGTGTGGGGTGGTTTCCCCAGTAGAAAAAAAGACTAATAAGCCTTATCTCTAGACATAATGATACAGCTTTAGAAGCCCAGCCTGGTCCTGCTGCCATCTCCTCAACCTTCATTCTTCCATGCCCCCACTGCTGTAATCTCTCACTTGATCTTGCTGGCTGAAGCAAGGAGACATCCTTGGCTTGGCTTGGCGTAGCAGTTTCTTTCTTCTGCATCCCTGGATGCCAAAAGCAGTCATCAGGAGCGTCTGGGCTACACATGGAGCCCACCCTCGACAGGAAGGAGAGCCATTCTTCGGTTGTTTGCTCAGGGTGGAGAACCCAGCAGGGTCCTCATTGCTCATTGTTGCTGGTGGGAGGGTGAGAAGGCCACGTGTAGACAAAGCAGGGATCCACAATGGGCTTCACTCCTATTTACTCAGCTGCAGAAACTACTTGAGCTTGCAAAGGGCACCCATAGAGTCAACACAAACCGCCTGCAGCAGGCTGCAGCAGCTTGGTGGGGCAGCATCAAGCCCCCACGGAGCCGGACAAGGAGCGCAGGGATGCGTGGTGGGTATAGGAGCCTCACAGCAAAAGCAAAGCCCAGGATCCCCTGCGCATCAGGAGGTAATGTAATAAGGAGTGGCTTCCCTCGAATTTTTGTAGAGCATGGGGTACATATATATATATATCCTCGGAAACACCCAGCCAAGGAATCTGGGGTATTTTAGCCCAGTGCAGACTCCCCATCTTCCCCAAACCCAACAGCCTACGCAAGTCAGAGCAGGAAAGCCACGTACCCTGTGCATCCTCCAGCACGGCCAGAAAGGTCGCATATTTTAGTAATGTTACTTTCTAAAGATGAACTGACTCCAAAGCAGTTTGCAAATGAGGTCCTGTGTGGGAATACGGTGACTCTTATCACAGTGCCCGTAGGTGCAACCCCTGATCGCAGCGTGCCTGCGTGCCGGTGTCCATGCCTTGGTGCCCTGCTTACTGCTGTGAGCCAGGGATGACTGCGCTGAAATATGGAGGGTTATACTGGTGGGAGAGACATGCAAGTGGGATCAGATAAGCAGGAAAATCTGAATGAAGAAATGCTGGGGTGGAGGTGCGGCATCCCAAAGTGGAGGGGAAAACATCTTTCAACTTCACTGTGCACCTGCCTGAGCCACCAGGCCACCAAGTTCAGCCTGCCCCACCAAAGGGTTTGGGGACAAGGGCTCCCAATGAGAGCTGGACCTGTTCTTCCCTGGCATCCCATGCAGGGCGGTCCTCACAGTCTCCGAGCAAATCACTCAGAGAAACTCTCCACTCCCTTTGGAAAGCATCTGCGGTAGTCCGCGACCCCAGGTCGCTTGAGGGGCACCTCCGAAGGCCACGCTTGGCTCAGCAGGTCGGGTCCTTCATGCAGGTTGGCCACAAAGAACATTTCCTTCTGGCCTGCCTGGGCCAGGCATTGTGTTCCCATTCCAGGATTGATCCCAGATGTGAGTTAGCATTACAAATACATCTCAAAACCCTCATTACCCCCAGCTGCCAAGTCCTCCGCCCCCATCCCGGTCCCTCTTCTAGAGGGATGATTAACACATGCTGCAATAAAACTCATCAGTTACTGCTCTTTCCACCCCTCTTTGCTGCAGGTTCAGGTTCCCACGCGCTGTTTTCTACCTCTGGGTTTGCAGAGCTGTTGCAGGCAGAAAAATTACTCCCCACCCATCATATAACTACACTTTCCACCCCCAAAGTATTTTTGCAGATAGCAACTCAGTCATTTTTTTTTGTAACATCCATCTGAGATTGGGTCTTGATTTGGCACTTGGAAAACTGCGGCACAACAGGGTAAAACCCCTTTCTCCAAGGGTTTTTGACAGATTACTGGCAGCTGCAGCATCGGATCTCACAAACTCCGACCTCTTGATCTTGCATTCAGCTTTCTGCTGCAATTTATTCTGTTCAGTCCCTTTGTGTGTATTTTATCTCACCTAACACCCAGGATGTATGAGCTTTATGAAGCTAGGAATAAGCAGGGATTAATGCATTGCATGTCTGTCTCCAAGGTCTCCCTCCAGGTCTACTCCTAAGGGGTGAAATTCGGCGCACTGTTTCGGTGTTCTCATGAGCCTTTCTTTACATACCCCCTTAGTATGGAAGTTAATTGGCAGCCCATTTGCTTGAGATAAAGAGCATCACGTGAGAACGAGCCCCAGCAAAGCATTTGGGCTTTAAAAACACTCTCCAGCAGGAACCTGGTGTGAGAGTCAGGGCAACGAGCAGGGCACAGGATGGAGCTCTCAACCCTCCCCAGTTTGAAGGCACCTTGCGGCATCCTTTTGTCCTCGCTGCGCTTTCCAGCCGCTTTCTCGGCGATGAAGCAAATGGAGCTTTTGTGTCCTCTCTAATAGCCTGAGAGTCCTGTAGAGTCTGAGCACTTTGCAGGCCGCCTTTATGGGAGGAGGGCAGCTTTATCTTTATGACACTAATGGAAAAACAAGACCTAATGACAGCTCATTTCACTTACAGGGCTACTTTTGGTGCCGAGTGGTGTTTACGCTGTCAGTTTGGCTTACGCAGTTTTGCCCTGCGGTGCCCTGCTCCGCCACACCCCGTACACGTCAGTTTGAATCAGGGATTGCTGTGGAGCAAATCTAGTGATTCCCTTGCTGGAGAAACCCAGGAGCGGAGAAGAGGACGGTCCAGGTGCAGGTCTGGACACCTTCAGCTGGAGGATGTTCAGGATGCACCTTTGCTGTCTGACGAGCGCTGTGATTCCCAACATGCATGGATGGGCTCATCCACCACCCATCGTCATGTTTTCCATTTGCGTTTTTAGAGGAGTCAATGTGGGGAGGACTCCAGGTTTCTTCCCCAAACCCACAGGTTCGGGGAGGGATGAGCGCTGCGTAGGAAGGAGGACCGGGGAGTCTTGTTTCTCTGGCTGTGTCCATGCGGCATATGGGCTGAATGTTTCCTTTGTGGTTTGGTCTGTGAAGGCTTGTGTCTAGCCCTTTGCTCTCGTGCCAGGGAGTCCCGGCACTTCCATCCTGGAGCTGTCTCGCTGAGACAAAGGACATCAGTCTGCTCACAACTTCCCCGGCTCTCGCCTTAGCCCTTCTGACGGTTTTCTGTTGGAGTGGAGCATGTTTAAGTGGGTCAACAAAGAGGTCATTTTCCTCAGCGCAAAGTACCCTAATAAATTAACCAGTGAGGATTTTAATAATACATGAAAGGAGAGAGGTTTGCTGCTTTTGGAAGGGCTTTCCAGCTATTGACAGGGTCAGCAGCTGGGTCGGTGGCCGTTGGGATTCCAGCAGAGGAGAGGTGGCGGGCATCATCTTCCACTGATGAGCATATCTGTGCCGTCGGGCCAAAACAGAACTACCCCCATTTCAGCCCACTGATACAAGTGTCGTTAACGGCTTTTCAACACACATTAACAGGCAGACAGAGGAGCTGCTGTGGGGTAGTGGTGGCGTGGAGTTAGCTCCCACCCTCCTGTCCACTCCTCTTGAAGCCTGAAGCACGTGGGCTTCAAGCTGGGCTTCCAGATGGGTTTCCAAAAAGATGAGGCTTGTGTGATCGGTCGGGGGAACAGTAGACTACCGCAGTTGTGTCTGGCTGCAGCCACTTTTCATGGAAAAATTTAAATTTAAGGAGAAAAGGCTAATCCACAGAGATCACACTGAATGGTCCTGTTGATCCGGTAGCTTCTCGGTTGTTGTAAAGTGGTTTTCAGCACCTCAGCTGATTTATTCCTCTTTGGCTTCCTTGATTTCAAAGAAGTCTTTAAACAAGGCAATCTGTTACCATGACCCCAGGTTATTTTTCTGCCCTGTTCAGCCAGATTTGTGGGCATTCTTCAGGTCAGAGTAGGAATATTTGATGTCAAGAGCCTGTTTTCACTGTGGTGTTGGTTGGGCAGGAAATCGAAATGACCAGAAATCCTATAGCATCCCAAATATACTATTACAAGGGCTTCTATAGGCTCTAAATTTTAGAAGACAACAGTGACATGAGCACTGCTGTTAGGAGTAGGTTATCTTTGAAGAGGCCATCTTCTCATCCATTTGACCTTATCTTCTGTGCTGGCTAAACCATACTGCGGTTTATCAAGTGACTTATTACGCACTTGAGTTCCCAAAGCCAAACAGACTATTCCGTGTTCAGGAATATCTTCCCCAGGCTTTGCTTGCTGGCAGAAGGCAAAGGCTGGGGCTCACACATGGTTAATGAAGTGTCTCAGCACTATGTTGACTGCTGTTCCTGAAGGCCATGACAAACTCTGCCAATGCACAGTTGTACACCATTGCAGCATCCACCAGACCCAGACCCTAGCCGTAGCTTGTGGAGGTCCTGGAAGCAGCAGTCTTCTCGCCTTTCCACCAAAGCATGGGTAAAGAAGACAACAGCTTTCCAGGTATGGGGAGAAAGGGATTAGGTTAATCCTGAATAAGGGAGTTACCTTCAACCTGGAAGGTAGAAGAAATGTTCAGAAGAGACTCCCTAGGCAGCAAAAGGTCGATGCCCAGCATCAGTCCTGAGCCAAATGGTGGAGCCCACAATTCTGTTAATGGCAGGTCAGCTATAGGGTAGTGAGGGCAGCCCATACAGCCCAGAGCATGTGGCAAGTGAATTAAAACCTGATAGATCCCAGAAAGATGTCACCCTCAAATGCGACTTTTCTTCATGCCATTTTGCAGGGATTAATACTAGGTCTCGGCACTTCTCTGAGTGAAGCAGATCCTATGGCTCCTGCGGGGAGAAGCTGCCAGTGGCACAAAGGGTAATGAAACGGTAGATGTTGAAGACAAATTCCTCAGATGGGGCAGTCTGGATCACTTGGCAAGCAGCGCCTATTTAAACAAAATATGTTAGAATACAGCCCGACACAAAACTGTACACCAAAGGAGAAGAAATTAAGATGTTCCTACGGAAAGGGGCAGTGAATCATCAAATGCAGGGTTTTCTGGGTTTAGTAGAAAGAAGCTGCACGAGTAGCTCCTGACGTGAGCTGCGGCTGCGGCAGAAAGAGCTACAGTGACCTTTGATGTCTAAATGAAGGGGTAGGAGGTGCATTTATTTTTGCTTATATACAGCAACAGCAAAACGTGTTAGAGTAGCTGGCTACTAATGTCGATGCCGAAGAGGAAGAAAGGGAGCATGAAAGTATTGCAGAAATGGTGTTTAGCATATAAAATGCTTAGCCTGGCAGCTGGTTATTTTTTTGGAAGAGCTGAGAGGTTGGAGCAGACAGATGATTGTGATATTTTCTCCCGGCGAAGGTGCTAAGGACACTCCAGACTAGTGGAGAAGGGCATCACAAGAGCCCTTTGCAAAATGCCAAAGCCACAACGTGACAGATTAGAAGCAGCCTCCTTGCTTTTTCTTCTTGGAGATGGTGGCTAAATACAAGGACAAATGAGCAGTTACTGGGTTCCATATGGACATAAATGTGCATTTAATTAAGCGCCTATGATGTAGAAGAAATCAGTTTATGATCATAGGCTCATTAAATAATTCAGGTTGGAGAAGATTAAATAATTCAGGACCTCAGGAGACCTGGACTGCCTGAATCTGTGATTCACACAGGTAAGGGGGAAACCTGGAGAAAATTTCTGTAGGCACAGGATTGAGGGACTGGAAGTGCTATGAGGACTCAACACAGACTGTAACCAACTGCTGTCACTGACAGATGTTTGGGCTATTGGGGACATCTGGAGAGATGCACCTCACTGTGGCAGGCTTGAAACCAGAAATCTGTGTATTTTAGCTGGCCACCCTCAACCCAGCTGTGCAACACGTGAGATTCAGACCCTTGTGTTGTTCAGATCTGGGGTTGTCCCCATCTACGCCCCAAGTTATCCTCTGCTGCCCTCAAGTCAACGAGCGGAACTGCCCGAGCGTGGTGCCTGCCAGGAGAGCGGTGGTTGGGGCTGTGAGCTCAGCACGGCTGGTGGAGAGCCTCGGGGAGTGTCTGGATGTGCCTGTGACTTCTGTGAGTGTCTCCTGGAAACCGGTAAATCCCTCAGCAGGTTTCAGTGGGGCCTGACAGCAGGATGAGTTAATTAGGTCTTTACAAATTTCATCTAAAAGGGTGAGCTGGAAGAGGAGAGAAATCCTCTTTTAACTAAGGAGAGGCTTTTGCATGAGCTTACACATTATGAAGCACCAGGGAATCCACTCGTTAAGGTGACCTTTTAAGCTGCAGGAATGAACCCCAGGTCCCAAAATCAACTAAGCCATGAGAAGCCAGCCCACGGGTGAGTGTCATCAGTGCTGGTCTCCATGGAGCTGTCTTTCTCATAGGGGCTTTCAACTCCATTTCTCACTTTTGCCCACATTTAATGTGTTTGGCCTCAGAGCCTCCTGCCTCTCTGTCTTGCCAAGATACCAACCACACCCACATTTCCTGGAGCAAAGTCAGGGCAGCCTGTGAAGCCATGATGGTTGGGCTCTGCCACGAGTGTCGGTGTGGGCAGTGCTGCCTCCCTTGCTCCTCCCAAGCCTGGCACATTTGAACATCTGTAGATGGTCAAACTCAAGTCCATCTAGTGTTGAATGTTGCACCGTGGTCAGTAAGCAGGCATCTAGGGAGGACTCCCTCCTCCTCCTAATATTTTCCCTGTTGTCAACAGTTCTCAGTGCAGACTTCCATTGCTACACATGATGGCACCCAGTAACCTTTGGAGGATTTTGTTTCTGTGATCTTGTTCAGTCTCCGCTTGGGGCCAGCTAAACTTGAAGCCTCCAGAACATCCTTCAGCAAGGAGTCCCACAGGTCATTTCTGTGTTGCCCAAAGGAAAGTCTCCTTTTGTGTGCCCTGAGCTTGGGTCCTGTTACCTTCCTGTTTGCCCATCGTTTTTGTGTTAGGCGAGAGCGAGTAGATCATCTCTACCACCTTCTCCCTGCTGTTGATGGTTTCCTCAGCATCTCTCCTATCCTGACTCTTTTCCAGACTGAGGAGTCTTGTCTCACTTAATAGTTCCTTACAGAGAAGCCATTCCAGACCTTTGATCATCCTTGTAGCCCCCTTTGTGCCAGCAACTGTGATGCGGGCCATGCCGCTCAGCTAGCTACCGTGAGATAGCAAGGGTTGTCCAGGAGACTGTGAGTTCAACATGAGCCGAATCAGGCCAATTCCTCCATTTTTCCATAGTTTACGGACGCAGCAGGGCTGCTTCTCTTCCCCTTTCATCTGAAATATCCTCTAATGCTTCTTGTGTGTTCTTATGTGTTTGTGTTGTTTTCCCTCTGGGACAGCCGCAGGAGGAGCACCAAGCCACCGAGCTGGGCACACATTTGTCCCTGGGTATGGTTGCCCCTGGCCCGCTCATGAGATATTTGCTCAGTCTTTGGACTAAAAGTGTTCCCATTTCCTTCTCTCATCCACCCCACAGTCCCCTGAAAAAGCACCCAGCTGCCTTGTAAAGCCCATACGGAAATGTATGGTCTGTGCCAAGTCCCAAGGACCCACTGTTGTCACCATTGCCTTTGCAGAAGGCCTGGGTTTCGCTCAGGCTGCAGCAATTTTGCTCAGATTTGAATAATCTTAACCTGTTCACAAAAACCTTGGGTTTGATTGAAGATAATCTATATAGGGACACAAAATCTACCATTTGTCATGGTCAAAAGGGAGCACCTTGCCTCCACAAGAGCAGATCAGTAGCTTGAAGGTGTTGAACCTCTTCCTGCCTCCTGTATTTTGGGGGCAGAAGGCGTCTTCTGGGTCTGATACCAACTGGAGGACATCCTGGTGGTCCAGCCCCATAGTAGCCCTATATATGTGGCCCCACGAGAGTCAGAGCACATTTGGACAGGGATAAATGGCTTTGTTTCTTCCAAAAGGGAATCCGTCTGGGTGCACCAAAGCCTCTTAAATACCTGAACCAACACCTAGAGGTGAGCACATTTTTTTGTGTCAAAAAATTATTATCGCTGTGAGCGAACAGCTCACGCAGACACTTGCAAGTTGACCACAGCTAGACATAAACTAGACATAAAAAGGGGAGATTTCTTCAAGGAAAAGACCACAGAGGCAGTGTGATTGTAGCCAAGGTGTCAAGGGAGTGATTTATTGGCTTGGGAGCCAGAAGGCAAGGTAAGGACCTCACCACCACTGCAGATTTGAGTAGCCCTGGCTAGGTTAGCTCTCTTCTTTCATTCCTCGCCTGCCTTTTCTCTTGCAGTCTGGCATCGCTGAGATAATGATCTTTCCCACAGAATCTGGCATGAAGCAGCCCAGATTTTGCATAACGTCTTGTGTTGGGGCTACCATGCTGATGTTTGCTTGACTAAAAAGCTATGGCAGGGAAAGATGAAGGTCCAAATTTTGTAAAGGCATGCGGATGCCCAATTCCCATGGTATTCCCAGGGATCTGGTGTTATTTTCCAGAGGGTTTGTGGGACTGTGTTGGGGAAGGAAAAAAAAGAGAGATTTGAGGGAGTGTGTTTCACCAAAGCAAACCTAAGCTCTGCAAAACCTTGTAGGACTGGACCCGTGCCGGTTCCTGTATGTCGGGTGGAAGTTTTGGCAGTTGGGAGCACAACACCCTTCGCTCTGCTCCCAACCAATGTCCCAATGGTGCTGCTGTCTTTCTCTTAAAAAAGGAGTTGGGCACCACGATGCTCAAGAAGTGCAGTTTTGTCACATCATCTCACTCATGCAGAGGTTAGTCCAGCTGGAGGCGGTACCACACACTGGGACAGTGGGACAGCTCATTAAAGTGGCTGAAAATCAACAAGCTTTGGAGTTTTTCTAAAATCAGATATCATCCCTGGAAAGGCAAGCCTATCCCAAATATCGTGCTACAAGCCAGAGGAACCAGGAGACCAGTCCTTTGGATCATGGGAGAAACTTCCTGACACTTTACTATCATCTTCAGCCCCACGATACCTCCAGCTCATCAGCTCAAACCAAACAGGGGATGGTGGGTTTTGCTGTGCGTAGAGCCTGTTAAGCTCAGAAGAGGTTTAGTATCACCCTGTAAGACCCTTTTCCTGCAGCCTTTAAGCGAAGGAAGCAGCATGCCAAGGGAAGGGAGAAGCGTCCTGACACGCCTGTCATTCCTGTTGTCCACCTCTACGTCCACCTGTATTTCCATCCACCATCACCTGAGAGATTGAGGGCAGAGCGGTTCCGTTATGGGATTCACTCCTAGGGCTGACGCAGGTGCCTATTTCCAAATGATTGAAACTAAGCTTCAAATCGGCTTTTTCACATACCTTTCTTGGTTCAAAAGCATTGTTTTAAATCGGCTTTGCTTTGAAACACAAGCAGCATTGGAGTTTTGGAAAGGGTTCACCGGATAGGAAACCTGTTTCTTATAGCATCCCCTTCCCCATCTCCCTTTGGGGCTCATGGATGTGGGACAAAAAGACCCCAAAATATAGTGCCCTGCCTGGAAAATATCTCACAGCCAAGCCCAAGCCTGGTGAAAGCGAACCTTGTCCTCTCCTGAGCATCTTCCTTGGCATCGCAGAGGGCTGGCAAGAGGCGGCACGGGGTGGGATAGCAGCCACAACCTCCAGGAGAAGCAGAGGGGAGGTGGGCAGTGATGTGTTTTTTCCCGTGAAGCCCATCACTGGGCGCTCAAGGGGCAAAGCATCCCTGCAACGAGTTTTGTGTGGGCAGAGACTGGTATACGTTCGCTGGGGAAGTCTGGGGTAGCCCCTGCCAGCACGGGCAGATCCCTATTCTCAAGAATGCGATTTGGGGTAACCCAAAGCTAGGGGCAAGGAGAGGGAAACCACTGACAGTGCCGTGGGATTTATTTTGCTCTTGCAGAGGCCAGAAAGCTAGAAAAAAAATCAGTTATCAAAGCGCTGTGCTTGGAGTCATTTGTTCATGCCGCGTTCCCATGTCCAGCCTTCCTTGTGTAATGGCCGGGAAAGCGCTTATCAGAGCCTGATACCAAAGTCTCAGGAGGGAAAAAAAATCTCTGAGCAGTTTGCTTTTTCTTCCAGAAATCCAAAGTAGAAAAAGCAAAGTAAACTCCGCTCTCGCTGTTGGCATGCTCGCGTGGCGCGGGCTGACTTACCCCGGAGGGTTGGTCAGCTCTTGCTCACCTCCATGGGGTTGAGCGTAGTCAACGGTGGTGGCTGGGTTGTGCAAACAGACTTGAGAAGCACCAGTCTTGACGTGCATCATGTAAAATATATATAACGATAGCATCGTAATATATATGATAAATATAATGTCCCGTAATGAGGTGCTGGGGCAGCCTGTTTGGTTGTCGCAGCCCCTTGTCCGTGTCAGCCTCCAAAGAGGCAGCGAGGTGCAAGCCAGCCCCCGCGGCGCTGCGCAGGCAACGGTGATGGTGGGGGACGAAGACGATGAAGCATTGTGCTCCGTTCATCACTCGTGTGGCAGAGCCGCATGCTTGTGCCCAGCAAGGCGACGCGGCAGTGCCGTCACCCCGCGGCTCGCTCCAGCGTCGAGTCAAGATGCAGCCAGGGCAGATGCAGGGGCCAGGAATCACCCTTGGGACCGGCATTGCCGAAAACAAAGCACCTCGAGGCCAAGGATGAAAAATCCCTTTCGTGGCCCTGGCTTCTGGATCAGACCCAGACTAAACAGTTGGCTGGAGGCTCTCTGCAATCCCTTCGGGGCCCCAGGGGGTATCGCCTGCAGCGTTGCTTTTGTAGGATGCGGTCCCTTTCGCTGTGCTGTTTTTCTCAGGCTGGCCGACGGGGACTTGGGGCAGAGGCGATGGCGGTGTCATCTCGCCCCTTCACCGGGTGTCCTGCAGGTCTCCCAGGACCCACCAGCTCTGCCCGTCCCCACGCAGGGACACCCAACTGCACCTCCTTTGGGCGCTGCTCCGTTCCCCCGTGAAGGGTGTGCCGCGGTGGGGTGGGGGGAGAGGTTTTGGCTAGGAAAAACAGAGTGGAACACAGAGCAGGGCTGAATAACAGGAAATACTTCCAGATAACTAAATCCATGGCACGGCAGCAGGGACGCAGTGGAGGCCCCGCACGTGGACCATTCGCGGACAGCCCCGGGGCAGGAGCTGGGCTCCAGCTCGCTCCTTCAAACCCCACGCTTTCCCAGCACCTTTCTGCTTGCAAAGGCACCTTGCAGCTTTCAGCAGAAGGAATTACCCGGAAAAGGTGGCTTTACTCAAGGAGAGTTAAAAAATGCCAGCGCTGCCCTTTCTTATGCTAAATGCTGAGTACTGGTGCACGGGGACTCGGGGTCTGAGCAGTCTCATCAGGTCTTCGTGGGACAAGTTCAACACTCCTTGATGGGAGCTGGATCTAATTATGGAAAAGCAATTTAGATTCGGAGATAACTGAGGTCAGAAGGGACCTTCAAAGACCAACCTCCTGCTCAAAGGAGGGCCAGCTTGAAGTTAGGGCCAACTCTGCAAGTAAATCACATTGCTCCTGGTCTTGTCCAAGCAGGTTTTGAATATCTCCGAGGATGGACATCCCCCCCATCATTTTTTTTTATCCTACTGCTCATAGTGAAGCCTTTTCCTTACATCTAATGGGACCTTCCCATTGCCTCTCATACTGTCCCCATGCATCTCCCAGTAGAGTTTGGCTCCATCCTCTCTACATCCTCCAGGTGGGAGCACTCCTGACCCACCCCAGGGTTTCCCCTGTGTCCTTCTTTCTCAGACAGTCACAGCTTGTCTGGCGGTGTGAGTACAACCTCACCACTTGGTATTTTGTTTTTCCACCCCATCCTTAATCAGGCATTCCAGCATCCCAGCAGAAACACGGTCAGCGCCCTCATGTCCTGGAGAGACATCTTTATTTTCCTAAGATTGACCGTGAGCAGCACTGAGCTACTGAAATCTTTCCAACCAGAGAACTCCCGTAAAATAAATACGGAGGGAAATGTTTTCCACATTATATCACTGCTTTGTCACCCGTTGCATTTGCGGAGTGTGGCGGTGGGGAGCGGGTCCTCCAGCTCACACCAGCATCCCTTTAGCTCTGAGCCATCCCAGCCTCTTCCTTCCCTGGTAGCAAATCCCTGATGGCAGGAGCTGGTTTTGAAGCTTATGGGTTTTTAAATGATCTTGCAAATAGGTTTTAGTCTGTGCGTGAGCCTCACCTCCTTAAAACCCAACCTCAGCCAGCCATGAGTGATGCTCGGTGTGGGAGGCCTCGCACCGGCCGCGCTGCCCTGGGGTAGATTTCACGCATAGCGATTCAGCGTGTGCTCTGAAGCCTAATGACACCTCTGACAGTGGGGAAAAAAAAATCCCGGGGGGAAGGTTGGTTTGACAGCCCGAGATACACACTGGGTTGGGGGCTTTTTGCATCGCCGTTGCTTCCCTCAATCCCCCAGCGAGCCGAGGAAGAGCTGCCTTGTACCCCAGCAAGGTTTCCCGTGCCCTGCAGGGTCTCGCTGCTGCAGTGCGGCGTTATTAATGCTGCCAATCAAGCCTCCCCCAAAGCGATGCCACTAACGAACTCGCCGTGAACTCGGCTACAGCAGACGCGTGATTAGCGGGGATCAGTCTCCATCGCTTTGAAGGGTGAGAGGACTGGGGCTGGGACCTGTTTGTTGCCAGCATCATGTCAAAAGGTGCTGTGAGCCAGCAGTGGGCAAGGAGAAGGTGCTTGGAGAGCCATGGGGGGTCTGGGAGGGCAGGAGGTTGCTCAGGGTGCTCCTGTTTGCTCTTGGGCTCAGGGTTGGACAGCCGTGGTGGGGCCCCAAGGCACTTTGTGCGGGTGATCAGCCAGCAGCACCGTTACCTGAGCAGACACAGGGAATTTCCTCGCTCCTTGCAAATTTTCTTCCAAGCTGCATTTCCTTTGAGTTAGCGCTAACGCAGGGAGGGGAGAGGCGTTCTTGCATGAATAATAAAACCAGTATTCTTCTGTCCATCAGATGAGATAAAAAGCCTCCAGGGACACAGAGGAAGACAACATTATTATGCAGGTCACCAGTAGGTTATTCTGCAATCCTCTTATATGGGGCTTCACTCGCCGGTGTTGCTAGCACCGGCCGCAGTAGGGGACCGTGTACCTTGTGCAGGGCTGTGGGGATGGGGTAGCTGGGGCAGAGTCAGCCCCGGTGTGGGGTAACACAGTCCAACGGCTACAGTCGGCACTGTTGTTGTGCATGGCAAAAAAAATAACACCACTGAGCGAGCCAAGCCACCCAAAACGACACAACAGCAAGGATGATATAAAGGACTAGATATAAGGAAGACATTTTTTACGATGAGGATGATGAAACACTGGAACAGGTTGCCCAGAGAGGTGGTGGAGGCCCCATCCCTGGAAATATTCAAGGTCAGGTTGGACGGGGCTCTGAGCAATCTGATCTAGTTGAAGGTGTCCCTGCAGGGGGGTTGGACTGGATGCCTTTAAAGGTCCCTTCCAACCCAAACTATTCTATGATTCTATGATGAGAGCAGCTCGTGCTCTCGGGACAGCCCCATCGTCTCTATCCCCCTTCCACCGGGATGATCTTGCCAGGATGGCTAAAGTGGTGGCAGCCAGGAGGGGATAGCGAGGGGACGTGGTGGCGGGGAGGAGCAGTGAGACCTTTCCAGACATCACGGTCCTTCTCGCGTCTCCTGGAGCGTGATCCGCCACGCCAGATACACCAGGAGCCAGTAGGTGAACATGCTTGATGGGATGAGGGACCACTCTGCACTGCAGAGTGAAAACTGGGGGCATGTGGGGCTGGGACAGGCTCAGGGCTTTCCGTGAGCATGGTGGCATCCCCTCCAGTGGCTGGTAGCTACGGTGGCAATGGCAGGAGCCGTCCTGTGCCTGGGGCATCTCTGGCTCTGGGCAAATCCAGGACACAAGCGCCCACTTGCCCCACTGTAGGATTTCCTGATCAAATTGCTCAGTCCCTGACTTCATCCCGATGTGAGAAATTTGCCTGATGTCATGGCTAGGTCGCTCATCCCGCCTGCCAGCTTGGATTAGATCCTAAGATTTGTGTCAGATCAGATTTTGGAAGGTTTATTTCACACTGGTGGTGTGTTGTGCTCCCGGGGGCAAAGGTGGCAGTGGGGGGAGAAGGAGCAGGGCAGAGAGATTTCCTGGGAAATAATTATTTCTCTCTTCTCTTCTCTTCTCTTCTCTTCTCTTCTCTTCTCTTCTCTTCTCTTCTCTTCTCTTCTCTTCTCTTCTCTTCTCTTCTCTTCTCTTCTCTTCTCTTCTCTTCTCTTCTCTTCTCTTCTCTTCTCTTCTCTTCTCTTCTCTTCTCTTCTCTTCTCTTCTCTTCTCTTCTCTTCTCTTCTCTTCTCTTCTCTTCTCTTCTCTTCTCTTCTCTTCTCTTCTCTTCTCTTCTCTTCTCTTCTCTTCTCTTCTCTTCTCTTCTCTTCTCTTCTCTTCTCTTCTCTTCTCTTCTCTTCTCTTCTCTTCTCTTCTCTTCTCTTCTCTTCTCTTCTCTTCTCTTCTCTTCTCTTCTCTTCTCTTCTCTTCTCTTCTCTTCTCTTCTCTTCTCTTCTCTTCTCTTCTCTTCTCTTCTCTTCTCTTCTCTTCTCTTCTCTTCTCTTCTCTTCTCTTCTCTTCTCTTCTCTTCTCTTCTCTTCTCTTCTCTTCTCTTCTCTTCTCTTCTCTTCTCTTCTCTTCTCTTCTCTTCTCTTCTCTTCTCTTCTCTTCTCTTCTCTTCTCTTCTCTTCTCTTCTCTTCTCTTCTCTTCTCTTCTCTTCTCTTCTCTTCTCTTCTCTTCTCTTCTCTTCTCTTCTCTTCTCTTCTCTTCTCTTCTCTTCTCTTCTCTTCTCTTCTCTTCTCTTCTCTTCTCTTCTCTTCTCTTCTCTTCTCTTCTCTTCTCTTCTCTTCTCTTCTCTTCTCTTCTCTTCTCTTCTCTTTTCCCTTCCCTTCCCTTCCCTTCCCTTCCCTTCCCTTCCCTTCCCTTCCCCTATCCCTCTGTATGCTATAAGGGTGTGGTGGTAAAATTATTAATATTTAATATTTGAGAGGTCTGGCTCAAAAGTTTATCCTAATTAAAAGAACATTCCTTTCGACTAAAACCCAACAGTCTCTGACTGTTTCCAAATCCCCACTTCTGAGCTAAGATAATACTGGGTGGGCCACTCCTATAGGCTCCACCGAGAGCCATCTCTCCATATCATCGCATTATTTACTGTTTGATTTCTTCTTAGGATTGTGGCAGTTAGCAAGCTCCAGGCTTTGCTAACACTAAATTTATTGTTTTCCTCACCTCTTTCTATTTTTCTGAAACAGTATATAGGCTGGGGCTCTGCAGCCACTTGGCAGAGAACAGAGGAGCAGAGCGGGAGATGCTGGCTTAATGTCCTCTCGTTATGATCATAGTTAATAAAGCTTCTGTCTGACCTGTCCTAAATTGAACTTGGGTTATTACACACTTGGAGTCCCCAGATTCTCCAACAAGGGACAGTCTGAGCCCTCTGTACTGATGCCACCAGCTCTGTCACAGTATTTTGCCGTCAGGACAGCCGCAGGGGACGTGAGGGACCTCACTTGTGGTGTGGTGAGAAGATCTCCCGTGACTGTATCTTGATTGCTCAAAAGCAGCCGCCTCTCTGGTTGGGTTCTCCTTGTTCTTCACCCAGCAGAGGGGACAGGAAGGGTCCCAACCGCAACCTGAGACCCCAGAGCATCCCTGCTAAGTGCACTCAGCCTGTGAACCCAGCAGCACCACCTCATCTCTGCCAACCCAACTCTCCAACCCATAAAACAACCAATTCCAGGTAGCAGCCAACTGGAAAGGGGTCAGTTTTGTAAACTTTAACTTGCCATGGCACTGTTGAGGTGGAAAGCAATCAAGCAGCAGTCACGGTTCTTGGCACCCGGGAGGATTTACATTGCACTGGCAGCATGATGGACTTTTTTTTTAATAAAAAAGTCTTTAAAAGAAGTACTTACCAAGCGCCAATGTATTTCTCAATGATATTAAGGGCCTTTAGCAGTTGTAATTTAACCGCAAAGCAGCCTGATGTAAGCAAAGGACCACACAGCTGGAAATTTGTGCCGCAAAGGCACCATTTTATGGCTGTTAAGCTGTTGGTCTCTCTACGTTGTAAAGCTGTTAAACAAACCCAGCCCTTGGCTCACACCACGTGGTGGTGAAGCACCGTGTTTTGGCAGGAGTGGGCTGACA
Source organism: Balaeniceps rex (assembly GCA_013401315.1). Classification (NCBI taxonomy): domain Eukaryota; kingdom Metazoa; phylum Chordata; class Aves; order Pelecaniformes; family Balaenicipitidae; genus Balaeniceps; species Balaeniceps rex. The sequence goes on along the minus strand of VYZW01039323.1, from coordinate 118,917 downwards.
GGAACAGGGGCTTCAAAGGAGCCAGGAAGAAATAGAAATAAGGAGAGAAGGAAAATTCAGGTGGAGAAGGAGGTGCATGTTGGCCATTGCAGCCCCGTGGTGGGAGAAGAAGGTCTTGGAAACGTGGCACCAGATCATGGAGGTTCATGTGGAGCTCCATCCTCCTCTGGTTTGGCATGGGCTGCGATTGCCATGCACATATGGATCCTATGCATCCTGCTGCTGTCACAGCTGGTGGTCGGTAGACCCTTAAATCACCTTCTTGCAGGAAGGGGATATCCTAGGGAAGCCTAAACATGGAAGATTTGGGTGATATTGATAGCTTTGAGTGGGGAAATAGGTGTTTGGGAGGATGGGCCACAAGCTGCAGGCTGCGTATCCTTTGCCACATATCGCTATATGTTGAAGCAAGCTCCGTTAGTGCCATGAGATGCTCCAAGCACAGCCCTAGCCTGGCAAACACAGGCTGAGCCCTTTTCCTAACGGAGACATAGCAAATCCGTGGGGAAGAGCTAAAATACGGTTGCTGAGCTCCGTGCTAAAAAATTCAAAGTGGGGAAAATCTCCACAAAAATAAGAAGGTTCCTGGCTATTTCATTATTATTTCCTTCTGTTCTCTTCTAATGGCCAATGCTTATTCCTTTGGCTCAGAAGCTGATCTTAGGAGGCAGAAATAGCTGGTCCTGCTGCGGGGATGTGCAATGGGAGATGCATCCAGCTGTGCTGCCTGCAGCCACATGTCCAGGACAGGCAAGTCCAGCAGCTGCTGCCGTGAGCTGTTTTTCTGGGTCAGAAGCTGTTTTAGAAAAACACTGGTGACTCTTTATCATCATGAGGGCACCAGGTGGAGGTGGACAGGGTGGTCATCCCAGGCTGGTGGGGCTGTTGCTCTGTCCAAGGATCCCACCCTCCAGTGATACTCCAGCTCCTGAAGCTTCCCAAGAAATTTTGTCCTGACAAGAGCAGTTCTTTTGCAACCAGCTTATGTTAGGACTTACCCAATACCACCAGACTGCATGTGTTATACTGTTTTCTCTGCCAAATACTGACTGCGTGGGGCTTTCCATTGCTACCAGGCAGGCCAAAGAGAACTAGAGAAGTTGCGGCTCTTGCATTGGCGATAAAAAGGAAAGCCGTGGTGGCATCGTTGGCCTTGCTTGCAGCATTTCCTCCTATTTTTTGTAAATTCTGGAGACTGGTTTCTGTACTTTGTGGTGTTTTTAATGCAACTTCTCAGCCGTGAAGGGATGCTGCAAGGCTTGACTCCGAACGGTTGGAAAGCAACCAGCCAAGTAGCAAGAACTGGTGTTGGATGTGTCTTCATTGAGGTGGTGGTTCATGTGGTTGCACAACTTGATCTTCTTTCAGACCCCCTCATTGATGTGTACCCATGTCTTTGTCCTGCCAAGTGGCTGCAATGAAATGGCTCAGTGCTAATAGAAAGAAGCTAATGTAAGATTTTCCACCTAGAGCTAGAAAAAATATTCATGAGGTTTTTTTCCAGTTATTTGGGTGATCCCTTTTGAGGAGATAGACTAACAAATTATTGCTGCTGCCTGGTGAAATTTGGGGTTTTCCCTCCCTGATGGATGCAGCTCTACTGTGTGCAGGGTTTTTTCATATAAAAGCAGCTGTTTTGATGAGAAGTGGGTGAGCATCTCCCGGATGAAACCAAAATCTGCCAGCCTCGCACGTCCTCTTACTAAGCAATTTGCTGCTCCGCTGCATTTGGACGATTGCACTGAAGTTGCTTTCCTGGCACTGGGAGCCAGTTTGAGAATTAGTGCAAAACTAATTCAGTTACAAATCTCAAAGACACCAACAAAAGCTATTTTTAAACCTTTGAGAAGTGCAGTGCACATCAACCATTCAGAGAAAATATCACAGGGGTTTCTTATCCTTATTTCAGCCACCAAATTCTCCAAAACCGTGGGATCCTGGTGCAGTTGCGTGGCTGAGATCTAAGCCATGCCCAATCACCAATACGCAAAGCTGTAGTCACCTCCCAGGGAGCATCATGGAGGTCCCAGCACAACGCTCGCCCTGCTGCCTCACTTGGGTTACTAAAGATGTTTGTGGCTGTTGGTTCTTCCTTCTTACGAACGTTGCGTGCTTCCTCATGACCCAACCAGTCATAGTCACATGAACCCAAAACCTGGTGATTTTTAAAAAAAAATAATTAAGGTAAAGCTCATAAAACAAGCAAACGTCCATGGCTGGGGCAGGATGGTGGGAATCGCGTCCCCTCCCTTGGCATCCGAGGTCTGCATCAGGTAATGCGGGAGCGCTGGCAATACCCCACGTCACCCCACTCATCTGCGTGGGCCATATCCAGCCCACGTTGTTTGTGCACCTCTCAAACCTTCACCACCTTCAAAGGGAGCCTGAACAAACTCAGATATTTTAAGGACTACGCTTAGACGTAGTCCTTCCCTTCCATACGCCATGGGAGCTGAGCCCTCTGCAAGGCAGCATAGCTCTGCGACGGGGAGCAGCTCAGGGTGGTCCGTCACCCCGTGCATCCCTCCTGCAGGTGCCAGGATGCTCGTGAAGAGCCCGCCTCCCCAAAAAAACTCCTCCAGCCCATGGGATGGGGAGTTACACCTGCATGATACTCTGTGTAATATAAGTCGTAGCATTTAGCACATTACTGTTGTGGCTATTCCCCCTCCTGCGGGCTCCCAGCTGCATTTGGCGTGGGGAGAGCAGAGGGGCCGCAGCTCCAAGTGCCAGGGCTGATGGCTGACATTTATTTTGCCAGTTTTCTTCAAACATCGTAACCCCCTGAGTCCGTTCCCTGGGTGGTTTGGCCGGGGTCCGCTGTCGGCAGTGCTCGGAAGAATCGATGATAACCTTTTCCTTTGCTAAGGAGTTTCCTACGTACCGGGGAGCAGAAGATGCTGAAAAACAAATGAAGTTTGGACTCTCCGTGGGTCTCCCTGGCATTATTCCTGATATTTAAAAAATCAAACCAGTTCCTCGTTGGTTTTATTAGCCTTTCTATCCTGGCATTTAAACAGAGATGGGATTGGCATGGTCGGTATCTGCAGACGCACACTGTGATGCTCTCAGGGGTTTCTCTGAAGGGCAGGATACCCAAGGCACTGTGTCCAAAACATCTGAGCTCCTCTGAGCTGCTAGAAGGCATTTTGGCACTGCGATTGCCGGTAATGCCGCCCCACAGATTATCTCGCATCAAGGAGTGAAGGGTATTTGGGTCCTGGGAGTGCGGCTGGGCTGGAGGGTAGGAGCAAGGTTACTCTAAGCCTCAAGGCTAGCGCTTCTTGGGGTCATCTTAAGCTAGGATGATATTTCGGTATTTAATTCTCCTGGACAACCAGTTGGATTTGAGTATTGAATTGATGAAGTGAGCTGAGTCTGTGCACCTCTTGCAGGGATGTCCTGAGCAGCATCCCGCAGCATCCCGGGGTGGAGAGTTGTCGTGTCCATCTGTGTCACCCTATGCCTGGCAGTGGTTCCTCAGCCCTCACGACTTGAGCGATGGGGTTCATGCTTCCTCTCTTCTTGGTTTCAGGCATGGAAGAAACGCTGGTTCGTCCTGCGCAGCGGTCGGATGAGTGGCGACCCCGACGTCCTGGAATACTACAAAAATGACCATTCCAAGAAACCTTTGCGTGTGATCAACCTCAATTTCTGTGAGCAAGTGGACGCGGGCCTGACCTTCAACAAGAAGGAGCTGCAAGACAGCTACATCTTCGATATCAAGACCAGCGACAGGACCTTCTACCTGGTGGCCGAGACCGAGGACGACATGAACAAGTGGGTTCGCAGCATCTGCCAGATCTGCGGTTTCAACCAGTCCGAGGAGAACACAGGTACCGTGAGAGCCGTGTCCGTGGCCAGGAGCATCTCCTGTCCTGTCCTCCTGACAGGGCCCTGCTCCTCTTTCAGATCAGACCTGTGGGAGGGGGGTGCAGCCTGCCACAAGGCTGGGGGGGCTGGAGTGGAAATCGATGGACACGTGGGAAACCTCCACAAGGCTTTCCTACCTTTGACATCTGAAGCAGAGCAGGCTTTGCCTCTGTGAGCCACGTAATTCATTTTCCCCCCATAACTGTAGACTCTTGAGTCTCTTATAAGAAGTTGGTGGGGTTTGGGGACTTCTTTAGCTGCAGCCTTTGTCCTCATCCATCACCGAAGTCCCTTTGAGAGTTGTGGGAACCAGCAGTGAAAATCCCTCTCGTTCAGTGGTTTCAATCCCTTGGGGTGGGGGAGAAGGCTTCCTGGGACCATGTCCCTCCCCACTGCTGACAGGTTCTCATGTGAAGGACAGACATGTCGTCCCCACCTGCATCTCTGTCTCCTTCTGGGACCCACTGGGAAAGCTCTGGATGGGGAGAGGAAAACACTGGGTGGTTTTGCGCAGCAGCAGGACCCGTTCCACCAGTCGTGCTCCACCATCCAAAGTCGGTTGAGCTTTGGCAAGCCTCTGCAGTGAGCACTGGTGAGCTGCCTCCGCTTACCCGGCACCACAAGGGCTCACATAAATCCCAAGTGATATGGGATGGGTGTGAGCATGGGGTGCAGTGCTGTGGTCGCCTGCTGGTCCCATTACACCTGGTAGCAACTCTGGGCATCTTTGCTTTATCTCATCCATGGTCCAGTCTCATCCAGGGGACCCCAGTCCCATCCAGGGGACCCCAGTCCCATGCTCTGTCTACATGAAACTCCCCATAATAATGTCCAGCTTGAATCTGTTTTGGTCCCTCGCGGAGCAGCTGCCATCCGCGGGAGCTGAAACCCTGCCAAGAGCTTGTCAGGCAGGACAGCAAACAAAGCATCACAGCAGCGCGGATGCGATCTTCGCCGACTGACGCATGAAGCAGGACGTCACCTTGGCAATGGGTGTACAAGTGGTAGAAAGGATCCTCGATAATGCCACCAGCACGGTCTTGCAGGGAAAGGTCAGGCTAAATAAATTGCATCCCGTTCCAATGTCAGCAGTGCAAGTCCTCGAGGTTCAGCGAAATCGTTCAGGCCCCTTTTTAAGAGCTGTTTTGGTGCAGGGTTTTCCATTTTGCGTGCACTCAGCTGGGGGAACTGTTTTTCTTCCCATTTAGTAAAACGAGCTTCCAGCCCAGCGGCAGCGGGATCGATACTGGACTTCAGTGAAATATAAATCTGGGCAGCAAAAGGAAAAACAATCGCCTGCTTGCAAGTACATCTGTCCCGAAGGGCACATAGGGCTCGTCAGGCTGCAGAGATCCGAGCGCTATTCCCTGCAGGATCACAGAGTGACATCAGCAAAAGAGGAACAAAACCCCCTATTTGTAACAAAATCACAGCTCGTTAATGCTGTAGGGAAAGTACCCACTTGAAACAGTACCCAGCTGCCAAAGCGTCATTTTCCAAGTCAGCCGAGAAAAAGCCTGCGATGGCAAACGCAGCAGATGTGCCCAGATGCTGCAGAAAAGAGGGAGCATGAATTATTCAGGGCTGGTGCTTCGCTTTGGTGCTTGCCGAAGCGGTGACCCCACGCTCGCCTCTCCTTCACCATCCCTGCTATGTAATGGCATATAAATCATCGATTTCCCAAAGTAGATAATGTTTGTTTGAAGGACCCACGGCCCGAGGCTGGGCAGAGAGGTTGCGGGATCATCGCAGTGTGATGGGTATTGGGAGTCTCGTCCATCTTAGCGTACATGAGCCCATCACCCATCCTTCCTGATGGGTCAGCTGGAGGGAGAAATAAAACAGTTGTAGCAATATTTGTAACTGCTGTGCTCCCTCTTCATCACCTTCTTATAGAATTATAGAATCATTTAGGTTGGAAAAGACCCTTAAGATCATTGAGTCCAACCGTAAACCTAACAATTCCAGGTCCACCACTAAACCATGTCCCTAAGCACCTCGTCTGCCCGTCTTTTAAATACCTCCAGGGACGGTGACTCAACCACTTCCCTGGGCAGCCTGTTCCAATGACTGAAAACCCTCTCCATGAAGAAGTTTTTCCTAATATCCAATCTAAACCTCCCCTGGCGCAACTTGAGGCCATTGCCTCTCGTCCTATCACTTGCTACTTGGGAGAAGAGACCAACACCCACCTCACTACACCCTCCTCTCAGGCAGTTGTAGAGGACGATAAGGTCTCCCCTCAGCCTCCTCTTCTCCAGGCTGAACANGCTGGCTCATGTTCAGTCGGCTGTCGACCAACACCCCCAGGTCCCTCTCTGCCAAGCAGCTTTCCAGCCACTTATCCCCAAGCCTGCAGCGTTGCATGGGGTTGTTGTGGCCCAAGTGCAGGACCCGGCTCTTGGCCTTGTTGAACCTCATACAATTGGTCACAGCCCATTGGTCCAGCCTGTCCAGGTCCCTCTGTAGAGCCTTCCTACCCTCAAGCAGATCAACACTCCCACCCAACTTGGTGTCATCCTTGAAGCCATGGATTGATGGGTGAGAGAGGATGAGGAGTTCACATGAGAATAACCCAGTTCCTGGGTAGAAATAGAGCTCGGGACCTCTGACATTTCTTTCTTAGACTTCAGCCCTTCATCCTTAAGCTTCTCTGTGCCTTGGCGTAGCCTCTGCCTTGGAGAATGAATGAGTCAATAATTGGATGCACCAAAAGGGGGGGAAAAGGTAACCATCATGGGCAAGAATAGCTCCATGCTAATTGTAGCAATTAATTAACTAAACCTCCCTCTCCCAGCAGATGGGCAGCGTGGTGGAACGAGATCAGAAACTGTTGGGGAAGCCACTGCGCACATTTTTATGGTTGTTCTCATTTCTGGGTGCACGACTGCTCTATGCTGACCCGAACGCCTTGCTGGGTCCAACCCCAAAGCCAGGCTGTTCCCAGCTGGATTATATTCGCATCCCGGCCGGGGAAGCGCTCCATCACCAGTAAAGGCATTTACTACAGCTGCCATCACATGCTGAATTGCTGAAATTGGGAAAATCCCCTCCTGCTTGAAGGAATACCCCAAATTAGCTGCGCCACAGCCACAGGTCACAAGTTTACTTTTAACCCACTGGTGGTGGAGGAAAAACTCCTTAGCTTTTGGGGCAGTTTGGGTAAAAGCCTATTTCACCAGCTCCCCATGACAGTAGGGAAAAGACGGGTTTTCCATTGCTTTTTAGCATGATTTAGTGAGCAAACGGGCAACACTTTGATGCTTCTTTCTGTTTGCAGCTCAACAGGAGAGTATAAATTTTCTGTTGCTTGGTTTTCACATTAGTCCTTCATGTCCTGTCTAGACCGGGGGACTCTAAGGATTAAGAAACGGCCTGGAGTTTAGGGCGGTTTGATGTTGTGCTATGGTTAGCTGCTGGTTTAGCTGATCGCCGGCTGTGCTACACATCTGGTTCGTCGAAAGGAAGCTCGTTTCAGCCTCAGGGACCTAAGTGTCAGTGAAGTGGCGGGCACCTCCAGCTGCCCCGGCGCCGCCGAGGAGCAGCTGCTCCGCAAAACCGCCGCGGTGGCTTCGTTCCCCGCCCCGACCTGAAAATTATTGCAGAGCAGCGCGATTACATCTGCTGGGAGAAGGGAAATTAAATTCACTCTAAGGTGTTTACCCAGAGCGTGGCGAAGCTTTTTGTTTCTGTTAACACCTATTTACTTTGAGAGCTAATTACTATTTTTGAACAAGTGGAGCCTCGCAGGATCCCGGCTCCTCCGCGAGTCCAGGGAAGCCGACAAGGCTCGAGGAAAGTAGATTTTCTCCTGGCTCAGCACTGCTTTTACACTGCAATTGGCACTGCTGCCACCTCGGTCGGCTTGAATACGACGGGGGGAGACCTGCCAGGGACCCTGAGCCATGGGCTGCGGGAGAAACGCAGGCGCGTGGGTATTTCGAACCATCTGCATTTTCCCTGCCCTAGTGGGCAGGCAGCCAGGGCTCAGCTGTGAACTGGATTTTCTCATATGCTTTGTTTGTTGGAGTTAAAAAAAAAATACCAAATCCCACTAAACACATTTCGTGTGCCATTAACCCTTTCTGGAGCTGACGCTTCGGCCAAAACCCCGCCGTGTCCCATTCCTGATACAACTCCGAGGCGCAGCTACAGCAGCATATAATTTAATTTCTCATGGACCACCGTGTGTCCTTGCAGTGTGTGTGTCCTTGCAGGGGTCCCGTGCACAGGTTAGTTATTTTGGAGAGGTCGATACCTTTATTAACTCCATCCCAATTTACTGTGCCACCCCCAGCACCTCCCTGCAGCTCCTCTTCCACCTCCTCCATGGGGCATGGGCTCTCTCGGGGGCTTGGATTCATGGGTGTTGAGCAAACACACAGACGTGTTTAAGAGCTTATTCGTGCACTGCATTAATGTCCCTGTGCTAGAGGTTTAACCCAGCCATGGAAGCAGGGAAGGGAATATTTGCGGGCGAGTAAATGCCCTTGCTCTGAGCTGAAGGCTCCCGTCTCTCGGAGAGGGTGAGCAGGGCGTGGGAAAAGGATGGTGCTGGGCTCCTGCCCTGATGGCTTGCGTCTGGCGGCAGTGGCCTCTCCCACCCAGCCTGGGCATGTCATCTTCTTTTTTTTTCATCTGAGACTTTATTTCTTTTATTTATTCCTCTGCCTTCTGCTGGGGGCTGCACCAGGGCGGTCCCAGGCTCCAGCTCACTCCTTGCTCCATCTCCAAGACTTGGTGCTGGCGTTTTGCATCGCAGCTGGGATTGATCCCCAGCAATCCCGAGGCTTTTACTGTCTCACTGAATGCAAGTCAGGGCCGAACATTAATGTTTAATGGAGAGCTGAGTGTCTCTCCCTCCTCCTTCAACTCAGCCGTGCTCACTCCAGCAGAGTTTGCCAGATCAGCCCCAGACACCGGTGACTTTCTGCTCACATCAATGAGATCTCCTACATCCCACATGCACGATCTCCGCTGTGGGTCCCTTTGGCTTGATGCTCCCCCAGACCCTCCACTGGTTACCCCCTTCCAGCCCATGACAGCAAATGTATTGCTTTAGTACCCACTTGATGTGCTTTGGCTGGGGGTCCCATACGGGTCGCTGGCTGGTTGCTTCCCAGCCTGCTGCCTGCTCACATGGGCTGCCTGCAAGTCTGTGCTATGTGCCCGTATGGCTGCTCTTGCTCCCTCCTTGCTTCTTCCCCAAAAATGTGTTGGTCCCAGCATCAGACCAGCAATCGGTTCCTTGCAGCCAGGTTTGTATGGGTGTTTGCTGAGCAAAGGAAGCTTGAGGTGGGCTGGAGAAAAAACAGCACAAAGATACCCCTGAAGACTTGTTGGGAGGACAGGAGCTGCCCAAAAGCTCAGTGACGAGGCTGCAGGTAGCAAGACTAGAGTAAAAAGATACGTTTGCATGCCATATACCACCCACCTCCCCTAGACACCCCCAAATCATTGGTGTTCACCATCCCTGCATGCAGGAGCAGTGCACCAGGGAGCCCAGGCAAGGTGACGGCCCCGGGGCAGCCCCTACTTTCCTGCTGCCACCGCCTGTCCCATGGCCAGGCTGAACTGAAGCAGAGGGGAAACACTAATGACCGCCACAAGGCCAGGTACTTCCTTGCTATTGTGCCTGGCACACGCCTCCTTCCTTCCCTGCTCGCGTCCTGGATGAGTTGTGAGCCCTGCGCCGTGCCGGGGAGCGTGCCAGGGGCTGAGGAATGGGGGCCAAGAAAATGGGGCTGAGAAATGGGGGCAAGGAGGGAGATGTGGGGGTGTCCTTGTGTCCCTGAAAGAACCCAGGCCCTGATGTGCTGTGTTTTGGTATCTGCAGGCAGCGCTGCCACCTAAGGGCAGCCAAGCAGGCAGCCCCTTGTGGAACCTTGTGCCCTCAAGCTGGGCCAGGACTTGACCAAAGCTGAAGAGCTTTGGTCGTCACAAGTCAATTGGTCTTGACTTCATCTTTAAGCTCTGGTATGGGTTGTGTTTGGATATCAGCTCACTTGGAGGCCAATCTGTCCCCCAGCAGACAGTACGACACTCTACGACAAGTGATGAGCAAGATTACGGTTGAGTTGAGCTTGATCCATGGGGTGGATGGGGCAGATCTGGTTGGGTTCTCTCCATGTATTCCACTTTCCCATGTCTCGTTCACCTACCCAAAGACCTAATGTCCCCTGCCCTGTTTGGGACCTGGAGGTGGCCTGCATTGGGACGGCAATGTGGAGTCCCTGAGCCTTGAGCCCTTTCCTCTCACCCAACGTCCTACCATACGTATAGATGTAGCCTTTTCCTCAGCGTTCCCATCAATACTTTCTGCACTCAGCATCATGGAGCTTCTTTTAAAACACCGTATGTCACATCTAGATCCACTGGTCGCACATCTCAAGGGTGTTTGGGTGGGTCCCACCCCTCCTTCTCTACCATGTGCTGAGTTTTCTTAACAAGGGAAACAGCCATGGCTGCAGATTCACTCTGGAAGGACAAATACGGTTGTCCTCCCAGAGCAAATCTGCAGCATGTCACGACTTAGCCCCAGGCTTGACCTAACCTTGCTGGAATGGATGGGGGAGACCCAGTGACCCCAAATAACTTTGCACCAAGGCGCATGGTTGAACTTCAGGTGCATGCGAATGCCTCCTTGCCTGAGTCCCAGTTCATCCCTTAGTCACCCTGCCTCTTTAAATTTGTTCCAAACTTCCCTGACCCTGCTTTTCCTGCTCCACAAACAGCAAGTTATTTTAAGATCTGACACTGTTCAGCTTTTATTTTAGTGTAAACAACACTGGAGATGGAGTGGTCTTGGCACAAAGGAGCAGCTTGAGAGCAGTTAAGTGCCTGCTGCCTTTTTTCTCCCCCCTTTTTTCCCCTCTTTCCCTTTGGACATAAGCTAGTTCAGGTGCTAACGAGTCTGCTGAAGAGCAGAGAGCCACTAACGACCCAGAATTTTCTTCCTAGAAGACAGAAACAGGGATTGTTGCTGATCTCTCCCAACAGGTCGGGGTCTCCTCGCTGTGATTTCCTGGGCATTTTGGAGAGGGAACTGATGCCATTGAGAGTGAGATGTGTGCTGGTGGTTATACTCTGTCCACTTTTGGGGAGAAGATGGAATAAGATGTCTAAAAAGAGGCAAATCATTTGTACCCTAAAAGTGCCCATTTCATTCCCTTGGCTCTCCAGGGAACCAGGGCTGATGAGCTCAGGTGGAGACATCCACTTTGTAGACTCCTAAAACTCTTCTGAGATGAATCCCACCCATCTCAGGATTGCTGTCGAGACCTTTAAGATATTTGGATCTTCAGATGGTGTCATTTGTCATCATTTCATTCACATCAGATGAGGATCAACCCCTACTATTCTTCCATACCTTCTTCTCGCTGTACTCAGCTCTTCATCATCTTGTGCTACCAGAAGCCTTGCAGGACCAGAGTCAACGCTGTGCTGCTGTGATGGTCACTGTCCTTAATACCAAGAGCAGATTTCTAGCCCATCTGGGTGCCAAGGAAAGGACTGAAGCAAGGATGCAGGGGGCTTTAGAAACCAGAAAACAAGAGAAAAGGTCTTAAGGTATCTGCATGGTTAGAAAGCCAAGCTTCTGGCTTCAGGGGCTCTGATGCAACTGAATATCTGAGGTTTGCAATGCTGGATCAATGTTTTCTTCAGAACTTGGGATTTGGGAATTTAGGAATTTTTACGATTTTATTAGTTAGATTTTTTTGTGGCTGTGGACATTTTGGAGGGGTGGGGCTGGAAGAATCGAGAAGATCTGTCAGCTTTGTGATTGCAAACCCATAACTTTGCCATCCCAGAGAGACCACCAGCAGATATGTGTTAGTTGAGCCCCCTTTAACCCCACCCAGCATTGATGGGAACTCGCGGAGTATGTGGCCGTTTGTGGGAGCACCAGGTTTACAGGCAAAGCATGCTCTTATCTCACTGCAAGTAATAAAACCATCAACCAGCAAAAAAAAAAAAAAAAAATATGCTCAGCTTACAAAAAAGACCAACGGCCAAATACTCCAGTTCTTCATGACTGTTTCCCAGCCGGAGCCCAGCACAAGGGTATCCGATCTGCCTCTTCTGAAGATAAATATGGAGCTGGAGGACTGGGGCCTTTGGGGAAAATCCTGCTTTTTCCTGGCCGAAGTCCCGCTGGGTTTGCTGAGCTGAGGCTGGGATTTGAGCTGGGAGGAGAAGGAAGAAATGTGAAGTTCAAGAGGTTTGAGGTTTTTTTAGAGCAAAAAGCATTGCCCAGCCTTTCCAGCACAGGTTTTCCAGGAGAGGTTGGCAAGCTGCATTCATACCTCTCAGCCCTGCCCGGGGCTGTCTCCTGGGCCAGGTACCCAGAATCAGAAACCCATTTAAAATAATTCTTCTTTTTATAATTGGCTTTTATCGCTACGAGCCCTGCGTGCGTCAGGTCAGCCCCATTAGTTTAATGGGCGCCGAGGAATTTTTAGGATGACTTACTGACCGTGGAAAAATGAGTGCGGCAGACGGTATCAGCATCACATCAAAAAGCAAAACCATGCAAAGCCTTTGGAAAGAAAAACAGCTGATGGGCTTGGAGCAAAGCGACCGGTGAAGCGGCACTGTCTGAGCAAAACCTAGGGAGGGAGGGAGGCATTTTGGGTGTTGGCCAGCTGGGAGGAAACTCATAGTCAGGTTCGCCTGCATTTATATTTCCCAGAGGAGTCCTGGGACTGTTTTAGCCTGTGTGCCCCAGCCATGCCGCATTGGGGTTCATGGAGCTGTACCCCGTGTCTACAAAGCTGCTCGGGCATCGGGATGGGATGCGGATCTGCAGGTGATGCCCAACATGTAGGAGCCGGGCTGGGAGACGCAATGGACACAGGACCGCAAAACGTGTGTGCGAGCAAGTTGGAGGACAAGGGAGAAAATCACAGTGACCTTCACGGCAGATAATTTCAGGCAGTTTTTCACAGCGTGACTCTTTTTCCCCCCCAAGCCAATGTATTTCCCCTTTTCTTCCCTCCATATATTTCACATTGTTCCCTCCAAACTTTTGATAGGGGCCATGGTTTATACCCTCTGCGCGCTGCTTTGTAAAACCTGATAAAAGCCAGGACAGATTTAGACTCTCATTTCCCGGACCCCAATGCCTGTTTGTTTACTGGTTTGTATTGCTTTATATTTCCAATTAAGACTGAGCCTGAGTAAAAGGCAAGCTTTCTAAAGCCTTTAAAGCCTCTGAGTGAAGGCACACGGAGCAGGAAGGAGCTGTGAAGCTGTCGATTGCTGTGAACTTTCCGTGACACCACTCAGGGTTTGTTTCCAGACTGATTTTTATTTATGAATGCAGTAGCATTTATTACTGATTTTATCTGTAAAGATAACACTTCTTCCCTAGATGGTTTCTATGCTTCGGTTATAATTACCGCCTGCTTCTCAAACATACTTCTGCATTATTTAGTGTGGTACAATGTCAGAGCTGTAATCTTGGCAATTTATTACTTGGACTGTGGGGTTACACCTGATCTGGGGATGCCCATGTCCCCATATGTGCCCTGGCCACATCCCGGCTCCCTCTGGGAAGGTTGAGAACATCTCTCAGGGTCCCTCACGGTGTAGATGTAGCCAAGAAACCCATCTTCTGCTATGCTAGGTGCTGCACAAGCACTGAGCTTAGAGGCAGCCTCTGCTCGAAGGGATTCGTCATCGAGGCACAGCATAGACATGTTGGTGCATCTTTTCTTCTGCCTGTAGCCATTTGCTGCCAGAGGCAGCTCGGTTGGTGGTACCTGCTCCCTCCAAGCGGGGAATGGTCTTAAAAGGGACACTTGGCCACAGCTCCTGAAAACCTTGATGAAAAATGAGACTGTCCAGGAAAATGATGTCATTTATCGTTCCTGTTCCCCCCTTGCTCTCAGCCTGCTTCTTCTCTCTGTTGGGATTCAGACCTAGGAGGGGGTTACAGTTTCCACCAGGCAGCTTAACTGTTGGTCCATGCTTATGATCACTTTAAGCCATGGAGGATGAAGCAAATACTTATAGTTAAGCATGAAAAAACACCCCAACTTGAGTCTCCATGCTTGGAGATGCTCAAAACCCAACTAGACACAGTCCTGAACTGCTGTAACTGCCCCTGCTTTGAGCAGGGGGTTGGATTAGAGCATCTCCAGAAGTCCATTCCAACCCAAATATTCTGTGATTTTTATGAACTTACACTGCAGGGAAATACCAGGCTTCAGAGTATGGCGAGGAGCTGAGATACCTCAGCAATCCCAGCAGGTAAAACTGGAGTTGTTCCCTGTTAGCATCACCAGGAAGGTGGGAGGGCAGAGCATGAGATGAGACATTGCCTCGTCTGAGTCCACATCACAGCGTATTGTCTGATACCCCTTGGCTCTGGGGAAGTCCAGACTCATGTTTTCTTACCCTTTTTGCTCCGTGTGATGTCCCTCATAGTCCTCCAGCTGCTCCGTGGCGGGTGGTGAAGCTCTGGCGCGTCTCAGCCCTTGCTTCATATTCAGCCTCCTTTCATACTTACTGGGTCGTTGCCACATGCTGAGGAATGTGTCTGACTTGTTTGCACCTTTGATTGATTGCCACCCTTTATATCTGGTTATTAGGATGGAAAATAACATTTCACCTAAAAAATTTCATCATGTGTTCTTTCAGCTCCACATGACCCAATCCCATCCTGGCCAACACAGCTGCTCCTTGCCAATTTTTGGTATGATTGCCTTCCATCATTTTACTGCCAAATACATAAACTGCCCCTGTTCTTGTATGCCATTGCTTTGGAAAGTCAGCTGGAGTTGACTGACTCATTGCATTTCCTTTTTTTTTTTTCATAACTGACAACGAATCCTCTTTTTGACATGTTGGGCAGGAGTCTGGGCACTCAGGCACTTGCAAATACTTCATCACGTGTAAAAGTGTAGTGAATGGCTATCGCACTCCCCGTGGCTCCATCCTCACCTTTCTCTCACGGCAGATCCCCTGCCCTGCCAAGCACCACCTTGTTTGACATTGCTGCCTGTGTAAACCATTCCCTCGAGCCTGCATATACTTTGCACAGGCTCGACCTTGATATAAAGCCTTTATGACGGTAATTATTTTTGCTGGCTTGCCATAACGGTTCACATTGGTCTCAAATGAGTCATGATGAAGTCTTTCAAATACCCACTTGAAATCCATAAATTCTGTGATGAGTCTTTTTGCTAGTTGATGGTTGCTTTGATGGTTAGTGTTAGGGTCAAAACCTGGTCAACACGTGATCTTCCAGGTGAAAATGCTGCCTTCCTCTCTTGAGATTTGTCTGAAAAAAAATTCCTGATAGAGCAGAAAACTTTGTCTTTCCTGGAGAGCGCTGTGGTGTCTCTTCAGTCTTTACTTTTTTTTTTTTTAAAGTATCTCAATCCCAGTTTCTTGACTCCCGTGGCTTCTCCTCATCCTCAAACTTCATTCTATGAGTCTAAGAAAAGGGGTGGGTTTGTGATTTTCATGTGAAGCTCATTCATGCTTTTACAGCTTTATTACAGGTTTTAAATACCATTATATCTGTTCTTTGGCATCCACATAACTCCTTCTGAGGGTCTGAGGTCCTGCTGGCTTGTCTGTGATGCTCCAGAAACTCACTTCCACCGTTTCTGCTACCTTTAAGAAGAACTCAGAGTACAGACTTGCAAATGCTTTGAATTTCTTTGGCACGTTGCTGGAAGGACCACCCTGTCCTCCACCACTAATATTTTTATGCAGATAAGTCCATGATGTCCTAGCCCTGGACAAACAGTGCTTCTTGCAGTAAAAAAATCCGCCGCCGTATCTCAGTAATGAGAACACACGGTACTGTCTGGTGTCTCCTGGTGCAGTTTGAAGGGAAGCCCAACCCCGTGTTCACAGACCTGCGGGACACGGAGTGGTTTGTTTTACAGGTAAAGTGGCTTAAAGAATTAATACTGCCATGAGTGCAAGAATGCCCTCAGTTGTATTAGGTACGTTAAAATATTTGCTTTAATAAGGTTTATAAATGATGAAGTGAGGCGCAAATCAGTTTTCCCTGCGGGTGCATTGCTGCATGAGTGATCCCTGTGAAGTTCTCAGCTGTCTCCGAAGCATTTGGAGATGGAAAGCTGGAGCAGGCTGGCTTCTGGTCCAGTCTGGTCCTGGTAATTCCTGCATTCCTGTGGTCGTAGCTAAAATCCATTATATCATGGCTTATTCCTCCCAGCATCTGTGGAGAGAAACAGCTCCAATGTCCTGCGTATTTGTTACCAAACCACATTTCATCCCATGGGTGAAGGGCTCTGTGATAGTGATGAGGGGGGCACCAAGTGCTGGATCTCATCCAGAGCCGTTTCAGCAGCCAAATACACGAAGTTCGGACATGGGTCATCTAGGTAATGAAAAAAAAATAAAATAAATCCCATTCCTGTGAGGAAGGAAGAGTTCTCAGAAGTGGGGATGTATGGAGTTTGAGCAAGCTGATGCTGGGGGAACGCTGCCCTTGGAGCGAGTGGAGGGGGTGACAAGCCCATCACAAACTCCACTTCAGAGGTGGTAAAAATTCAGTGTGTTCATTTTCGCTCTCACTGGAGTTCATTTTCATCTGCTTTCAGCGTCAATTTTGATTCACACCTTTCATTCTGAATTTGAATGAATTTCAGAAAAAATCAAGAGTTCTGCTCAGAATTGCACTTTCATATCTAAAAAGCGCATGATGATGATATTCAGTCAAAGCAGGGCAATCCACCCCCAAAAAACCAATCCACTCTGATGAGAATGAATTGAAACACCTTGACCTTCTTCCCTTTTACTTAAAATTCACTTTTATCCTCTAAAGGTTTCTTGTAATTTCTGGCTGCAAGCAATCCCTTGGCAAGCTCCTATTTTGATTAAATGGCGTTTTCCAGCTGGAGGATGTCAGAACATTTTCAGCTGGCCCTAAGCCAAGCACAAAGCACGGGCGATGCACCGGGCAAGAAGATGCGGATTTTGGTCTGGGTGCTGGTACCATCTGTGGTGTGTGCAAGGATGGGTGCAGCCACACAGGGGATAATGTAATCTGGCTCTTCTGGGTTTTAAGGATGGGCTCACCGCACTTTGTGAGCCACGTTTGAGTGAGGAAGAGGAGGATGAGGAGCTACTGAATAAGGGATGGTTCCATGGGATGGTTCCCAACCCATGAGAGAGCATCAGGGGAGAGAGGGTTTGCTCCGGTTCTCGGATGCTGGAGGATGTTTTGTTCCTGAGTCAGGGGATGAGGAATGCCAAAAGCCAAAAATATTACCCTCAAGGAGATTGTGATAAATCTGCCTTGCCTGAGTCTCCTGAGGACCAAGCTCTACGTTATGCTCCGTTGCCCCACTAAACCCAGCTCTGCTACTGCTGTGCATTAAAAATAACCACAAAACCAGCCTGAGCTTTAGTGCACAAGGTTCAAACAGTAACATCCATGCTGGGAGCTTGCCCTGCTGCTTAGTGCAGAAATACCCAGCGGGGAGAGATTTGCTTGTCCGCAACCAGACGTGACGGGGAGATGGAGGTTGTCCAGGTGGAAACGGGCACGCACAGAGATAAGAAAGGCAAGAGCGTAACGTGGAGCTGAACCGATGGCGACCAAACTCCAGTGGGATGTTAAACTCAGCAGGATTCAGGACTCCAGCCAACCCTGCATCTCCTTTAACCATCTTCAGCTTTTCCTTGGGATGGTCCCAGCAGGGCATGAGCCGTGGTGGACGGGAGATGTGGGGACGGGGACGGGGCTGGGGATGACCCTAACCCAAAAGCACTTGCAGGAGAGGCTGCCAGCCCTGCGTTTCTGAGCGTGAATACCACGCTAACGTATTGCTGTGCTGCTTTCAGCCCACGCCAGTTCTTGCCTTTGGCACAAGCCACGCTCCCCAGTCCCTGCCAAACCAGTACAGATGTTTTAACACCCACCGGAGCCCAGATAATTACAAACAGAACCGAGAGACTGGTCGGGGCTGTTTTCTTTTCATTGCCTGAACTCTCAGCCGTTCTCAAGCGAGACGCCTCCCACTTTCTGACATTGCTTTCAAAGACGTTTTTGTGGGCCACATTGCTAATACTCATTTTATTAGGGGAACGCCGAGAAGCCCCAACCAGGATGAGGATCGCGCTGTGCCCGCTGACGTAATGGTGACCGCAGAGTGAGACAAGTGCAAGGGAAGATGAGTGGAGCGGCTGGGAAAAAGTTTTCATGGGAAATTAGAGCTGGTTTCTAACCAGCAGCTTTCCAGCCATGGCATTGCAAAGCTCAGCTTGTTTTCAAATGGATTTGGGGAGTGTTTTCAATGGGATGAAACCGTGCGATCAGCTGGTGGGCAGTGGCCAGAGGATGCTGCAGGTCCTTCCCATCCTAGATCCTCATAGATGGTGCCCATTGTGGTGAGCTGGTGAGCAGAGCAGATGAGATGAAGGAAGGAGCAGCATCTCGTGTTTTAACAGAGGGAAGCCAGCAGCAAACGCCTTCTTCCTGGCCTGTGCTTGTGCAACCTTAAGATATGGGAGTCTGGCCCGTGATCAGGAGCTATGTTCCCTCAGGCCATTTGCAAATTACCAGGTTTGAGCTTAACAGATGAGAAATGATTTAGTGCGAACAAAACCAGTTGTCATATGCATCTCCCCTGGGGCCGCTTAGAAAGTATCTGTGGGGAGGAGGACCAAGAAAGCCTCCTCAGGCTTCACGTCTACGTGAACCTCATGTCTACTCACCCCTCTTCCATCAGGGTGCTTCGAGGTCCTCCTGGACGTGCAGGTTCATTTTGTCCTTGCATTTATTATCACAGCTGATAACTGGTTGGGTGGAATATGACTGGCACAAGCCCACCAACCATGGTGGGCTCAAGCCGAGTTCACGGCTTTCCCCTCAATCCCTGCTGTGAAATTCCTCGTTCGCCATGCCCAGCCATGAAATTTTCATCCGACATTATTCCAGTTCGTTTCCGGTTGCTGTGGAGACCAGTTTAAATTAAACTCTAGTATTTCGAAAGAGAATATGATTCTAAGTCATTTGCGATGCAAGGTCCCATGCTAATAGCATTAGCATATTATTTGATTATGGCGATGTGTAGGGAATAAATTCCAAGTCCTTTTTGCCATCATTGCATCTTAAAAGAAGAGGAAGAGAAAAACCTCCAGGTTTTAGCTGGTACTGAAGACCTTTACTGCGGGTGAACTCACGGTTTCTGAATGCGTAAAGCCTTGGGGGTCAGAGGCATTTTTAACCTCATGGCAATGAGAACAGCTCCCTGGAAGGGGCCTTTTCTTTCTCTGCTTCCACTGAGCACTGTTAATAGACTGCCTAATGGGCAGGACTCAGGTTTTCAACGATGGGTAGAGTGATCCAGGATGGCTTTTTGAGCTGTTTTGCTTTTTTGCTGGAGCACTGGTGTGGCAGAGCCCAGCTAGAGAGCAGCTGTGCAAGGCGCAATCCTCCCATCGCTTGCAGAGATTTTTCTTCTTGCATTTTACCCCTCTTAGGAGTGGTTTTGCCTTCAGGCCTTCTTTAGATGATTCTAGTATGCGGACAGGGTATGCCCATACCCCTAAATGAAAACAAAATTGCATGGAAAACCTTTACAGAGAGGCTTGTTTTGAGAGTAAAGGCCGCAGAGATGGAAAAAGGAGAGCTGAACTTCTAGCAAGAAAAAAAACGAAGCCAAACTATTTTATTTTTTTGAGTCTCCATCCCCAAGGGCATGTTTTCTGGGGATGAACTGACCCTTGCTCACACTGACCCCTGGGCCGCTTTGCTCGCCAGTTCAGGGAGGTGGTGTTACAGCCATGAGGGTTAATGACTTCTTTTGTCTCCTCTTTCGGCTTTTGCAGTCGATGCTGCTGATATTGCCCTGCCTGAGCATGCCGGGCTCACCTGAAAAATTCAGGGCTCTACCACAAGCCCCTGCCCTCAGCTTTCCCCCTACCCCCTGTGCAGCACCCGCCTCCCTTTCCTTTTAACCCGTCGGCTGAAATACCACCTGGGGAGCGAAAAATAACACTAATCCCAGATAAAGGAGAGAAAAATGGGGCCAAACTCCTGCGGTTTGGTCCCGTGCATGGGTGCAAATGCACCCATGAAGAAGGGGGCTCTGAGAGGAGAAATCTGGGGATCCTCTTCCTTTCCCCATCGCTGGCTTGCCGAGCAATGGCAAAGCAGACCCTTAACAGCGCTGCTGGTTTATTGACTCCCCAGCAAACCAGGAGTTATAATGTTTCTCCCCCAAGGTAAGGAGAGATCGAAATAAATTACTTCTGTAAAGAGCTGGGAATGGCAGTTCTTCTATAATACAAAGTGCAAATATTTGGGCCTTTTGTGCACTCCCTTGAATAGAAATGGTACTAAATCATGCATAAGTAAAATGGGCTCACATTTCCTCCTAGTGAAAGTTTTCCGTTGCTCTCCTGGAGCATTAAAGACCTACGCTCCTGTCGCCATAAAAAGGGCTATAAAATTCAAAGCGAGCCGTTAAGAAGCCCTGGCTGGGATTAGGCTGGGATTCATCCTTTCTCCTTCTCCATCCCTGCTAAGTGAGGCGTGCACCCATGTTTGCTCAAGCAAGGAAAGGCGCCCACATACTGCTCGCAGTGAACAATAAGGAGGACGAGAAGAAAATTGTTCAGGACCTAAAAGCAAGTTTTTCCTGAGCTGGGGGATGCAAACTCGATGGTGCAAAACTTCTGGGCTTTCACCCTGCTCGTTGGTGGCGTGTTGGACCACGGCACTGGGTGAGACTGCGTTGGCGTGATGTCCAAGGGAAAGCCCGGTTAGGAAACGCCAAAATCGCTAAGCATCATTGTCATCATCATCATAAATAATAATAAACAATGATAATAACCAATAATAATAACCAATGCGATCCTCCAAAACAGGATGATGGAGATTCATTTCACACAGTGAGAAAGCTGGTTTGATGCTGGGCCATCATGAGGCTGCCTCTAGAGGGAGAAAAAACCCTTTTCTCATATAAATGTGTCATCTCTTTCGATAGCTCTCAGCTTTCAACACCTTCAGCCCTGTCCGGCAGCAGTGGGCTCCACAGACTGCTGGTACCTCCAGCCAGATTTGCCAAGGATGCCCCTGGCATCTGCAGGAATCGCGTGTGCCACCCACAGACAGAAAGCAGATAATTCTGCCCATCCGCATTGCCTTGTCTTTGCCACCTTACCCCTACCCTGAAAAAGGCAAAAATACTCCCCCCCTTGAGACCACTTTATGTTTTATACAGTTACAGCCCAGCATCTTTGCCCTTTCCCTCTGTTCCAGCCTTTTTTTTTTTTGCCTTTTTTTTTTTTAATTTAATCCCTCATCGAATTGGTTTTGCAACGTCAGAGATGATGATTCATGAAGCAGAGGGTCAGAGACGAGGTTGGTTCTGCGGAACAAATGAAGCCTGTCCCAGCCCACACTGCCACTCTGGGATTGTCCTTCGTCCCTGGCTGTAGGTCGTTGTCCCACTCCAGGGCTCTCAGATAAGGGTGTCCCAGGTGGGATTCTCAAGGTCGCGCGTAAGCCAGGGCTACGAGCATCCACGTTCATCTGCTTTTATCTCCAGCACTGAAGCCCTTACAACAAAAATAAATAGGTGCACACCAGGCAGCCCCGTCTGGCCAAATGTTAGACCTCCAAATATTGACACGAAAGGTTGAGCTCCACAATCAAGCAGCAGATTTGCTCTTTAAAGGGTAGCCGCCATGTGCGGGGCATGCTGATATGATACAGAGCTGGGTCACTGCCACCAAGAGACGTTTCCCAGGGCAGGGATGGGATTTTGGGCACAGCCTCATCTTACAGAAGCGAACCTGTGTTCTCCAGGGAGAAGCATCACAACGTTTCTGTTGCAGTCTCTCTCCCTTCTGCCCGTTCGTCCTTCAAAGAATTGATTGCTGTTAAAATAACTGAGATATATAATGCTTTGAGGTCAGGATGATCCGACTTGGCTCCTTTCCCTCTCTTCTCTCTCACTCACTCTCCAGCGCTGTGATTTTTCCCCTCAGTTCCCATGCTTCTCCAAGGCAAACACTCCTACGTTACCACTATTTTTCAGTTGTTTCATACAAATGCAAGCAGAGCGCTGACACTAATGGGCAGGGACGATGCTATTTATTGCCACTCATCTTTGTCTCTCTGTCTCCCCATCAACTCTTTCTCGGGTAATTCTCCCCATCCTGTGTTGGATGCTTAAATAATTGGGGGATTTCACTGTTGTCGGTAGAGGAAACCTAAGGGGACCAGCTTAGGCTAAGTATCATTTAGATGGCTGAAATTGGGTAAGAGAACCCATGCCCTTAGCCCTCTGTGCAGCAGATCCCTGTCCATAAAGCTGTGATGCTCCTCCTTTCCCTTGGCCAATCTGTCCTGACTGGTTTCTGAAAGCAAATGGAAATAAGCAGCAGAAACTGGAAAAGCTCAAAATCCTGATGTCATTTTTGTCCTCACCCTTCAGCTCCTCTGCAGTGGAGGATGCAGCTGTGACGAGTCCTACCCTGCCCCATCCTCACTTTTGGGGAGCTCCACTCCCCCTGCTTGGCACCCAAAATTTGGGCAATGCCGAACATTAGGGTACCTGAGTCCTTGCATGCAGCTCCCCACCGTCATGGAAACTGGAGAGGGGAAATTATCCAAATCAGATGCCCTTTCCAACTAACCTGCTGGAGGAAACCTTTAGTAGGCAACCTGCCAAGGCATCCTCAGACTGACAACAGCTTTTCCAAATGCCACCCAGCTCGGAGGCGATAGGGAAAGCTCAGTAAATAAACCTTCCTTGGGTGCCACGCTCATCCCCGTGGCATCCCAGGACCTCCTGGCAGCACGGTGTCATCGTGACTCATCCATCAGACATGTTGTTTGTTCTCTCCCTGCCAGAAGAAGCATGGAGGGCTTGTTTTGGTAGGGTGGTTTGTCTTTTTTTAATTATTTTTTTTGTATTTGTGCTCAAGGAGTGAGCTGGCAGCGAAAGCGGAGGTGCAGGCAGATTCTCACAGGAGAAAGTCCCCCCTTTTTTTGCTAATAAATGATGGAGCTGCTCCAAAGAGTGGGGAAGACGATAGCGCATGAGCACACTCTGCCCCATGCCCTCCTAGAGATTATTTCTAGTAGATTTCTATTATTCCCTCCTGAAAAAAACCCTCATCACCCATGAGTTTAACTGGCATGAAATCAAGGGTGTGGTCCAAGGCGTTTCGTGGCCTTATTTGCCAGGGCAGATCTGAGGAGCCCTTATCTGCGAGGCCCCTTGGACCAGCTCACCCTTGCCAGCACGGTGTGGGCTTCAATTTTGTGCCGCTCAGGGATGCCAAGCAAACCTGGCACTGTTGCTGCGACCATCGACAGGAGCGCAGGAATATAGCTACACCCAAAAATCACCACCTTCCCGGGGGTATCATTTCAAGTCCATGGGATACAGGGAGTTGTAGTCCCAGGCTCTGCCTTCGGGCAGGGAAAGTTGACATCACGGCTTCGGTGAAAATGGCCATTCTGAGCAACAATTTCCAAAGGAGGCTGAGTAATTATTTCGCTCAGATAAGCCCAGGAACATTGTGTGAAGCTGTGTGCACACAGCAATAGTCAAGCACTCTAAGCAAGGGAATTCAGAGCTGTCAGCAAGGAGGGAAATACCGCTTTGGGGGATTGCAAACATTCATACAAAATTCCTGGCTCCCAGCCTAGTCCATCCTGTTGCCGGCCGTGCTCGCAGTTGTGTATTTTTGCTTCGGGGATGGAGTCGCAAGGAGGTTTTTTCCCCCTTTGCTGCAACACGTGGCCAAAAAGGCACATCTTAACCTGGACTAGTGAGTGCCGAGCCTTCAGCCGATCAAAGCCCGCCCGGCACTGTGGGGTTTTGCAGGGCTGTGCTGGCTCGTCCCCGCTGAGCCTCTGGCTCGCTTTCTCGCAGGGACCAGCACAACAGCTGTAGCACGAGCCCAGCGAGATGTATGCATGCAAGCCCTGCTGCTGACATCAAATTTTAAGTTGTGGGCGTCCAATGCCGCCTTTTCCAGACCGTGAGAGTCCAATTCCCCAAACTCGGAGGAGAACCAGCCAGGAAACGTGAGGTTAAGATGACACTTCCCACATGGCTCCACTACATAACCTTAACTCTGCTCCCCTGGGAATGGCAATAGGAACTGGAACAGGATCTTATCCCTCCTTGGCTGTATTTGATACATTCCCTCAACATAAACTCAAGATCTCAACATAAAGCCAAGGGATTTGAAGGCTACGTCGACGCTGTTAAGTAAAGGAGGCCATGGGTTTATCCAGATGGCCATGAGGGATGAAGAAGCATCATGCTTTTTGGCTCGTGGCTGGATTGAGTTGAACATCTTTGGTCATGATACGGGTGGGACTGATGCCTGGAGGCATCCAGATGGGATCCCCTGGAGTTTATTCACTAAGTGCCCTGCATGGACACGGGAAAGGAGTGTTGGTCTTCATTGCTTGAGAGCTGGGCATTGCAGGATGGCAAGTTGAAATGGCTTTGGGACCTCTGGCTCGTAATTCACCCTGTATGCCTTACCCTCACGGGGACCTCTCTCCGTTTCAGGCCAACGTGAGAGCACAAATGTCTTGACTTTTCCCTTTAGCATGTACTAGTCATCAAATACTATTTTTCTGCCTTGATTTCCTTTCTTGCCTCCTTTTCTGCCCCCCAGCAGGACTCATCATCAGCGTGTGACCTGGATGCATGAGTTGCCCTTCTTTCTAGTACAAAAAAAACCCACAACATAAAAAATACAGAGCAATCTTGGCAGTCCCCTTCCGCAGGCGCAGGATTTATCTTCCCAGCCCTTGCAATACTCTCCCAGCCCCACGAAGCAATCCATCTCTCACCTGCTATTACGGAGTTCATCTCACAGACCTAATGGAGTACGTGAGTCCTGAATTGGCTCCCGCTAATGCTCTCGGTGGCCGGGTCGCTGCGGGAAGCGATCTGGGAATTCATTTTGAAAATCAATGCGGACGTCGATAGAGCGGCTTCCCCCAGGGAAGCAGCGTGCTTTTTACCAGGCGTTGCTGCCTGCTCCCCTTCGTCGCCCGTTTTCTTTTATGCAGTTGGAGTAGCCACATAGCAATTCATTCTGCTTTCAATGAGCGCATCTTTTGCACTGTGCTCTCCAGTTTCCCCAAATCAGACTGATTTTTGGGAAAAGATTAGGGTCTCCTGGCAGTGCGGGATTCACTGGGCTCCTCAAAGCATTGTGATTTGAATTTGCTGTGCCTCAGTGTGATGCTGGGGACCGTCTCCTCCGTGCAGCTCCAGCTCTCCCCTTAAGCTGTGTTGGCACAAATAAATTGGTGTAATTTCTAACTCTTGGGTGTATTTTAGCCTGCCATGACTTTTCCATGCAATGGCAAGTGCAGAGCCTGCAGGATAGTGTTGGAGGACTTCTCAGGGCAGAAGGACCCCAACCCAGCGCAGTTCAAAGTTGTCCCCAGAGGTGACTTTCATGCTGGGATGGGGACACAACACCAACCTGCCATCCTCGCACCATCCTTGGAAGAGTCTTGGCCAAAGCCCAATGTCATGGGGAATTCTTGGCCGTGATTTGCGAGGTAGCAAGACCAGGGAGCTGTTCCTGAGAGGCACTTTGAGTGCAGCACCCCTGTTTTTGATAGCAACGCGGGTATGAGCTCTACCACGCTGGTTGACCTCAAATCACTTGATTTGGGGCTAAGATTTGGGACTTACAGAGCTCTCAAGACTCCTTTTCCAATGGGGATCAGTCTGCACTGCTACGGGATAAATATTTAATAAGAATGACGGTCAAGGAACTGTTTTGTCCAAGGACACCGAGACAGCCGTTTACTCCCATGAAAAGCACCAAGGGATCTTTAATGCCCATGCAAAGAAGGCAGGAATCAGAGTTTTAAGCTCTCACCCCCCACCATTAATGTCAATGTTAAATATTGATCCTTTCTGTGTTTAGCACAAACCAAACAACAGAGTCGAGCCACACTCTTTGGCTTTTATTAATGTACTTTTTCTGCATCGGGTGAAGTTGGCAGTAATGCCAGGAAAAAAAATGTAGCGGCAGTGAACGAGCGGCAGACAGATCGATTTTGTATCTTGACACGATTCAGAAGGCGGTGAAAAATCACCCTGTGTGGAGCATCTCCTTGTCCGAGCCATGACAACCATTTCACAGAGAACTCATTTCTCTGCAGCGTAAGAGAGCCAGGCCCAAAATTTCTGGGAGGATCTGGGATTTGAGGGAAGGAATGGAAAAAAGAGGTTGGAAATCTGTAAAATCCCTGTCATCACTGTGTCAGAGCAGGTTCCCTTATGGGTGTTTGAAGTCAAATTTGAGGAGCAGGGGGACATCGTGTTGGGGCAAACCTGGGAGCAGTCCCTAAATCAGTGGTCACCAGAAAATGGGTGGATTTACCCAGGGAAGGATGGCCTTTTTGTTAGGGTTTGGGTTTTTTTGCTGCGTTTTGCATCAGCACCAAACCAATGTAAGTCAGCTATTAAAAAGGGTGACTTCAGTGAACCACGGTGAGTGGTTTTCACGTGCCAGGAGTGCTTGCATGGCAGGGAGACCATGCATGGCCTTCTGCCTGGTCTTCTGCACGGTCTTCTGCAGCCAGAGATGGGTCAGCTTTCCCAAAATATTCTGCAGTTTGTGGGTTTTCTGGGGTTTTGGGTTTTGTTGGGGTTTTTTTTTGTAATGGGTGTTTACAGCTTGGCTGTAAAAATTCATCCCTGGTTCAAATTCTTGGAGCACACTTATTAGAGGGCTGGAGTAGCCATGTGATTATTCCTGACCTCTGGGATATTCTCCGTTAAAATGAATTTAACGTTTTAAAGTGCATTCCTCCTTGAGCAAGGGGAGCAGGCACTAGGAGTCACGCCTTGGGTCTGCATCCCATTTTACTGGGAGAAAACAGCAGGAACTCTTTTGAGGTCACAAAATTAATAGAGATTTGGGGAACGTGGGAATATTTTTAATCTCTGCTGTCATTATGTCCATGTGCATTCCCACCCCGTGCCTCAGTTTACCCAATTGTAAAAGGATAGCAGTGATACCCTTACACAGAGGGATGGGGATGACTTAAATCACATCTCTAAAGCTGCCTACAAAGGTCTCTAAGAAAAGACAGAAGCAGAAACTGATGTGAAAGCTCTTCTCTTCCTTTTCCTTTTTAAACAGGTTTTAACAACACACTGAGCTCCCTGAGAATTGGGCTGACGTCCCCCAGACATCCCTGCAAGCCACTAAGCATGTGATAAAATATGATAAAATTAAAAAATATGATAAAATTATAAAACATGATAAAATATTTAGTTCCCTCCATGGTACCTATACTTGCATGCGCTCCAAGTAGAGGAGCCTGCCGCTGAGCGCATCACTCAGAGCCGTAAGCAAACCCCACCGACTTCCATAAATGCCGGAGCATTTAAGTAAGGAAAATCTCTGGAACACAGGCTGTGGGGTCACTGCGTCCGGCCGCTCACTGGTGTGTTTTTTCCCTTGACAGATACCCTGAGGAGCATCG
This sequence comes from Balaeniceps rex, assembly GCA_013401315.1. NCBI lineage: Eukaryota > Metazoa > Chordata > Aves > Pelecaniformes > Balaenicipitidae > Balaeniceps > Balaeniceps rex. Next base: position 91,553 of record VYZW01039323.1, on the reverse strand, counting down.
CCTCCATGAACCACGCGCCGCGGTCCTCCCCGGCAGAGCTCAGCGGTGCCAGCCACCACCTGCTGCGAGAGCGCAAGTCCTCAGCGCCGTCCCACTCCAGCCAGCCCACCCTGTTCACCTTCGACTCACCCGCCAGCCACCTCCAGAGCACCCTGTCCGCCAGTGCCCCCCAGGACTACCTTTTCCTCCACCAGTGTATGAGCAGAAAGTCAGAAAACGCAAGGTATTGTAGCCCACCTGGGAGCAAACCTCGGGGTCAGCTGAGGCAAGGCTGGGGGTGAGCGGCTCAGCCCACCTCCAACCTTGGAGATCTGCAAAACCCAGCTGGAGAAAGCCCTGAGCAATGGTCTCATCTCATCATGGTTGGGAGGAGGAGGTCGGACCAGCGACCTTCCAAGCTCCCAGCTTTCCTGGCTTTCTGGGTTGTATTAAAAACTGGCTGAATGGCCGGACCCAGAGGGTGGTGATGAGTGGCACCAAGTCTAGGTGGAAGCCAGTCACTAGCAGGGTACCCCAGGGGTCAATACTGGGTCCAGTCCTGTTTAACATCTTCATTAATGATCTGGATGATGGGGCAGAGTGTACCCTCAGCCAGTTTGCTGACGACACCAAACTTGGAGGAGTGGCCGATATGCCATAGCGTCGTGCTGCCATCCAGATGGGCCTTGACAGGCTGGAGAAATGGTCCAGCAGGAACCTCATGAAGTTCAACAAGGAGAAGTGTAAAGTCCTGCACCTGGGCAGGAACAACCCCAAGCACTGATATATGCTGGTGCCCACCCAGATGGAAACCAGCTTGGCAGAAAAGGACCTGGGGGTCCTGGTGGACACCAAGTTGAACATGAGCCAGCAATGGGTCCTTGCAGCCAAGAAGGCAAATGGTATCCTGGGCTGCATTAGACAAAGCATTGCCAGCAGGTTGAAGGAGGTGATCCTTCCCCTCTACTCAGCACTGGTGAGGACGCACCTGGAGTGCTGGGTCCAGTGCTGGGCTCCCCAGTACAAGATAGACATGGACATACTGGAGAGAGTCCAACAAAGGGCCACGAAGATGCTGAAGGGACTGGAGCATCTCTCCTATGATGAAAGGTTGGGAGAGCTGGGACTGTTCAGCCTGGAGAAGAGAAGGCTCAGGGGGATCTCATCAATGTCTGTAAATGCCTGAAGGGAGGGTGCAAAGTGGATGGAGCCAGGGTCTTTTCAGTGGTGCCCAGTGCCAGGACCAGAGGCAACAGGCACAGACTGAAACACAGGAGGGTCCCGCTGAACAGCAGGAAACACTTTTTCACTGCGAGGGTGACTGGGCACTGGCACAGATTGCCCAGAGAGGTTGTGGAGTCTCCATCCTTGGAGATAGTCAAAAGCCATCTGGACACGGTCCTGGGCAGCTGGCTCTGGGTGACCCTGCTTGAGCACAGGGGGTTGGACCAGGTGACCTCTGGAGGTCCCTTCCAACCTCAACCACTCTGCGATCCTGCAGACGGGGCCCTAATTCCTCCCTTTAACCAGAAAAAACACAACCAGAGGGATGAGCAGGGTTTGCACAGCTCTGCCATTCATCCCTGCTGTAGCCCGGAGCTCGCTGGGCTCCACGGCAGCCCGTGGTGCACGGTGTGGTATGTCTGAGAGAGCAACAGCTCTCCGCCTCCGGACCCAGCCGGTTGCCTTAAATAGCGAGGAGTTTTTTTGGCGTGTAGAGTTTTGGCTCGCGAGAGCGGCGAGGAGGGAGGGAGAGGCGGTCGGAGCCCAGCTGGCGTGAGGTGAGAGCAGAGCCCCGGCTGCAGCCTCCGCTGGGCTTTCCTGCTGCAGCTGCCTTTCCCTACCCGAAAAACAACAACACAAGAAGGCTCAGAAAAATTAACTTCAGATGGAATTAATGGAACAGTGTTTAAAAAGAGGCCCTCTGACGCTCCAGCTGTGAAGACACCTGAAAGCCACCCTCCGAGAGCCCGAGCACGGCTGGGACACCAAGTAGGAGGGAGCAAGCACTGATGCTTTGGTGGACAGAGACAAACTGGCCAGCGGCAGCCTCTGCAACTGCGCCAGAAATAATCGCCCCGATCAATGCCCAGTGCGTGGAGCCAGGCTGCAGGACGGCTGGGAACCCCTCCCCTTGCAGCTCCAGAGCTCTTACTTTACTCATCCATAAAATGAGGGTAATAGTAGCTAATTGGCGGGCGATGCTGAATAATTAACCCATGAGATGCTTCAAGTCCTCAGCCGAAAGGATCCTGCCAGAGTCCAAACATCTCCCAGGCGGCCCGAGCTCCAAAGGCGGCAGGGATTAATTTGTCATATCGCAGCATCACTTGTTTTTTTCCCCAAATAAGCCCTATTTCTGAGCGCCATCTCGTGCTGGCTCCATGAAACAGAGTCCCTGGTGTCCCTGCAGAGCATCAACCCTGCCAGAATGGTGTAAACCAGCATCTCCCAGCTTTTCCCATAGGGCTGGGACTCCCCCATTGATTTGCCGCAACTGGAACCACCCTCCCCCCAAACCATTTCACTTTTTCCCAGCGTGATTGATACAGGGCAGGACTCTCCTCCACAAGGAGATGTTTAAATGGGGCTGGCTGAGCTCTTTCTGGCTGTGAGCGTGTGGTCCCCAAAAGCCTGACCCATGCATGGTTATACCTCTGCGAGCATAAAGACCCAGCCCAAGACTACCTGTCACCCTCTCCTGGTGCATATGCATTAGCTCTCCATGGCAGGTAATCCTTTTTTGGAGTACTTTTTTCTTCCACGCTGCTTCAGATGGCTTGGAGGAAGGCATCGTCATCACCTACGTTCAGCTCTGCCGCATCTCACCCTTGTGTCCCAGCGTTTCCACAGCGATGCTCGCATTTCCCCGAGTCTTGTGAGAGGGGCATTGAGGCGGGGGGAAGAGAAAAGTCCAAGTGGTCAATTCAAGCATCCCCTGACTCGAGAAAATATCCTCTGCTGGGGTTACGGGTGCAGAAGGCCAAGGCCATGGGGCTCATCATCTTCTGCAACATTGGAGCGTTGAAAGAGGAAGCAGCAGGAGGGATAAAAAAGGAGATGAAACACCTTGGAGGGAATTGGCGGGGGAGCAGTGGCTAACAAGCAGTCATTAGAGGACCGAGGTCTCCCCAGTGCTCGCCCTCCTTCCTGGCTGGTGTCCCCGAGCATGACCACAATACAAATCAAGGAGTCATTAGCAAGGCATGGACCTAATGACCATGCTGCCCCACTCACCCCGGGGGACTCAAGGGCTTTTATAAATCTGAATTCAGCCCTGAGGTTCATTCCTATGGACCTGCAGCTGGGATCAGGGTTGCAAATCCCAAATCCCAGCTGAGGAGCGTCCTCCCTTCCCCAGGGCTTGCCCTGCAAGAGGGGAGGGTAGCGGCGTGGCTGGAGGCTTTGAAGTAATCCCCATCAGGAATTTTTCCACTCCCTCTCAAACACGTTTGCAAGGCAGAGGTGAGAGTAAGCCTCCCTCCTGCACTGTGGACGGGCGGCCAACACGCGATGACGATGCTGATGGGGTGGCTCTTTGCAGCCGTGTCTTGGGTCGCTGTCAGCTGATGTGAAAATTGCCCATTTTGAGCAATTTATGTCTGAATTGTTCCTGCCTGTAGCCCCACCATGGAGCTGGGTGCACGTACCTCCCGCCCCATGACGGGATCATTTTGAAGGTGTTTCAGGACAAAATGGGTTGTGGGCACATCTGTAGGGGACTGAGATGTTCCCGTCAGCCTGGGGTTGGGCAATGTGGGTCGGGAAGGTGACAAATGGGGGGAGCAGAGCTTGGTGCACCCTGGGACCGGCTCTCCCCCCATCTCAGCCCCCTTCTCCCCTTCCTCCGCAGGAGTGCCAGCTTCTCCCAAGCCACGAGGTCTGCCTTCTTCATGCGGAGCGACACGGCAGTCCAGAAGCTCTCGCAGGGCAACGGGCACTGTGTGAACGGGGTCGGCGGGCAGCTCCACGGCTTTTACAGCCTGCCAAAACCCAGCCGGCACAACTCAGAGTTCAGGGACAGTGCGTACGACCTCCCACGCGCCTTCGGTTCCTACACCCACCCCAAGTCGAGCCTCACCAGCTCCGAAACAGATAATGAAGAGGTCTACACCTACAAGACTCCCAACAACACCCTATGCAAGGAGTTTGGGGAGCTCTCCACGGACTCCTATGACATCCCTGCCACCCCGCTCTCCATCTACCAGATCCCCAGGACATTTACACTGGACAAGAACCACAACGCTCTGGCCGTGGCCGCCAGCGACTCGCCTGCCGCGCCCCCCCCACGGCCCCCAAAACCCGGGCAGACGGAGCCACAGTGGGGCAGCCCACCCCAGAGGCCCCAGCCTAGCGAAAGCTTAGGGCTGGCCCCCGTGGCAGCCACCATTCCCCGGAGAAACACACTGCCAGCGGTGGAGAACAGCAGGCTGCACCGAGGTGAATTTGGGGGTGGGGAGCAGGGGGTGGCTTTGTCCTATCTAGAATCCTTGGATGGGGTGGTCCCATTGGGTTGCAGTAGGGCTGGGGTGGCTGTTGACATCAGCCAGGAGGTCGAACACAAAAAAGGTCTCCCTGGTGAGGATCTGGCCCTGCTTTTTGTATGCAATGGGCATGGAGAGACATCCTCAGGGCTCTGCCCACCCAAGCTGCTCAACTGGCTCTTGGCTGTTTCGTGCCTTGAACCAAAACCTCAAACCTGCTTGCCCGTGCAGCCCTTCACCAGATTTTGGTGATTTTGGCCATTTTTAGCTTGCTTTTAGTTCGGTTCATAACCACGGTTATCAGAACGCACTGCAACCTGGAGCTACCTTCATTTTACTCACCAGACAGGGACATAATTTTGTGCATGTCCAAGACCTGACACATCCAGTACAGCAGAGATGCCCTTCCCATTGGCCATGGACAGGCCGTGGATGAGCTTGCCCTTTCCAAATCTTGTGCCTAGGATGAGATAGTCACAAAGTAACTTAGAAGAGGTGGTTGGAGAGAAAACATACCGTAAATGATACACACAGCCCCCTGAAATACCTCTTCCATCTCCTCCGACCTAAATACCAACATCCAGGCTGAGATCAGACCCGTGCTCAGCAGTCGATCAGTCTAAGAGCATAGCTCCTCACCCCGTCCTCCCCTTCCCATAGGCTGCCAGCCCTTACATCTGCCGAGCGAGCTGTAACAGAGCTCTCCCTTAACCCAGTTTTGTCACTGTGATCTATCTTATCGGACGTCTTCACCCCTGGGATTTTGCAGCACTTTGACAGAACCGGGTTAGGTCCGTGCGGCACGTGCACTTGCGTTGACGCATCAGAGAGACGCTAATTGGGAAGGAGCATAGCAGGGAGTCTGTGACAGGCTAAAAACCACGTCTTCCCACCAGCGTCTCAATCCTCAAGAACAGATACCGCCCTCCCAGTACCTGGATTTTGGTTTTGGGGGCCCCTTTTATTAGCAGTTGCACTGGGACACATTGTGCATTTGTGGTTGTGTTGCAGCTTCTTCTTGTGAGACGTACGAGTACCCCCAGCACGGAGGCGGCAGTGCTGTGCCGTCAGTCGAGTCGATGAATGATGGGTACAACTCCTACCTGGTGAGTTGGCCTTGGTGTTGGCCACCATGCTATAGGCACCGTTTGCACCTTATAGATTCAGTGACAAGTCAGTTCCAGGTGGGACCTCACAGCCCTGTCCTGCAGAGCTAAGTCAAGAAAAGAAGGGGTTCGTTACTGATTTCAGTTAAAACCATGGTGGCCTTCAGGGTAGAGATGGAGGGGCAACCACCTAACCCAAAACCACATGCAGAGCTTTGCTTGGGTGCTTCCACAGAGTTTATCTGCCTGGGGCTTTGATACAAAAAAAAGCGCCCAAGAGTTTGGCTTCTCCAAAGCCTGGGATGCTGCTGAGCTGAATTTTGACATGTTGCCAGAACAGCCTCTTTTGTGCACTTTCTAAGATTTCCAGAGCTGGAAATTATATTAAAGCAGCCTTTCATACTGCATTTTAGTCATGGCCAGAGCCCCAGGAAAAATTACTTTCTAGATTAAGCATGCTTCTGCAGCTCACTCTGATCATAAGAAGCTCAAGTCTGGGCAATTAAGACCTTTCCCTAAACTCAGGATGTTGCAATGTCTTGGAAACAGTGGAGGTAGACCTTCTCCGTGCAAACTGATGGCCAAGGAGGGGACAGACCATCCCTTCCCTCTGTGCTGAGATTTTAGAGCTGGTCCCACCTCAGTTGTGTGTTGGGTGATGACGAGATGAAGGGGTTTATAGTGGGATGAGGTTGAGCAGTGTCTGATGCTCACAGCATGTCCTCCCGTTTGTCCCCCAGCAAGCCAAGGCAGCGGTGGCCCGCTCCCACAGCACCGACTCTGAGGACAACTACGTCCCCATGAACCCCGGTTCCTCGCCCCTAATCCACACTGAGAAAGCCAACGACAATGCCCAAAATCTCTACATACCCATGAGCCCTGGGCCGCATCACTTTGACCTGGTGGGGTTGTCCTCAGCCACCCTTCCCATGCATAAAGGAGGAGCCATGGCACAGTGCCACAGACGGTTGAGTGAAATCCAGCCTCCACCAGTCAACCGCAACCTCAAACCCGACCGGAAAGGTAAGAACGGTTGTTTGTGGCCAAATCTTTCCAGGAACCCTTCTATTCTTGTAATACTTTGGACTACATCTGTCATCTTGTGCACACTCAGTAGAGTCCTACATGGGGTGTGCTTTGCTACCACCAGCAGTCAGACCTTCAGATCTTCCCCATCCTCTTCCTCTTTCAGGAGGACTATGGTGCAAATGCAGCTTTCGTGGTGTTTGAACAGCCTATGTCAAACCCTTCCTGGCCTTTACAGGAGATACATGTCACAGGCAGTATCTCACCCCCTTTGCCTTCACCCGTCCCTATGTTCCACTCCAAAATCTGTGTTGTATTCAGATGACCCAGATTTCTCCTACTGTTTCCTACTGGCTGGATCTAGACAGCTCTTCCCTTAGGGCTTTGCCTGCATCCTCCAAATCCCTCCCCAGACCATTGCCTGAGAGGTCACCCAGGAGATGCTGAGAAGGAGGGCTCCCATCATTATTAGGGTGTCAGCACCTAACCCCATCAACATCTAGGGAAGGGCTGGGGCTGGAGCACAGCCGTCTTCTCTTCCACCTAATGAACCACCCGTAATGAGAAGAGCTTTCATGTTACCCTGCAGATGCCCTTTCCCATTCTCTATGGGGTAACGCTCTGGCTGGAGGCAGCTCAGGACTGGCAGAGCCTGGTCTTGTCCCCATCTTAGGGGTTGTCACAGCTCCCTAATGAATGGGTTTATTATACTCTGGGTTTGGGCATTTTTAGTAGATCTCCATTCCCTGGGAGGGACATTGCCCTTTTGGGGCCACCCATCCACTCTGAGGCTGTTGGTCAGAGGGGAAATTCACTGTTTTCCCCCAGTCCTGGCGTAAATGAGTGCAGGGATTTTGGTTGGGGGTATTTGTCATCCACAAGGAGGGCTGGGGGGCTGATTAGCAGAGCAGGAAGCAAACAGCAAGTTGTTGGGGACCCTCTCATGCCAGTCATGGATGCTGAATTGTAAGAACATGCTGCCTCTGAATAAAGGCTTCTCCCCTCCCCAGCAAAGCCATCGCCACTGGACCTGAGGAACAACACTGTCATCGATGAGCTTCCCTTCAAATCGCCAGTCACGAAATCCTGGTCCAGGCCAACGTGAGTAATGGTTGGGGTATGAATTCTTGCGTTGCTCCGACAGCAGATCTCTGGTCTCGCTCTCGCTGGTGTCCACATGTAGCCACGCTGTCACCTCTGCCATGGATTAAACATCTCTGGCTGAGCGTAAGGGGATGTCGACTGCCCTTCTGCCTCTGCTCGCTGCAGAGGTTTCTTCTGGCCCACCATCTCTTTTTGTTGAGGGGGCACATTTCTCATGGGCCATTTGGAATCAAGCTAGAAGTGAGCCCAGACTTTGGCTGCAAGCCAAATTTCCCCAAAAGCTGGATGATCCCTTCAGCCATCATTGTGTTCTTTGTCAAGGAGCTGCAGAGGTGGGTCATGCCATGCAAACATCTGCATGGGGATGAAAGTCCACCTTGCCCAAGACCCTACCCCCATCAGGGAGCAGCACGAGCTGTCTGGGAAGAGAGGCATTTATGGACTAATTCTCTCCTAAAATATCCTGCCACACCATGGCGATTCAGGGCTCAGGGGTTTCCTTGGTCACATCATGGCCAGATTTAGGACCTGGATCAGATGCTGTCCAACCAGAGGGGCTCCTCTCTTGGATCCGTCTCTGTCAAGAGTTGTAAGAGCCAGAGTTGCATTCCCCACATCACAGCTGGTGGCAGGACAATAAATTCGTTTAGGTCAGGATTTCACATGAAAGCCCAGCATGTAGCCGAGCAGCTAATTAGGATCCCTTGAAGACATTTCCTATTTCTGGGATCTGACCCCACCCAGAGAGCTGTGGCTCTGACACAGGACCTGTGGTCCACCGTGACTCGTGACCCAGCTGAGCCACCCCAACTCAGCCCCACTGGGGGTGCGGAGCACTATTTCACATCCAGCTCTTCCCCAAAAAACCCCGCTGTAGTCTCAAAACGCAGGGTGAGCTCGCAGGGTCTGACCGAGCTGTGTTTTGATTGCCTTGAAAGAAAAACCTAGCCTGAAGGAAGTCTGCAAAATGAAACCAAAGCACTTCAGAGCAAAGTCTGCTGGCCAAAAATAACAGGATTCACAGAATTCCAGTTCTGCTGCTAATTCGTGGTCTGATGTTGTCCAATGAAAGGCAGAAGCAAAGCTTGGCTGCTGTGACTCCTCTAATAAATTGGATTGTGTGGAGACTGACTGCAGGGCATGAGCGCTGCCCGCTGAAATCACTGCATCAGGAAACAGCGAGCGGGGTTTGATTGACAAGGCGTCCGACCCCGGAGAAGCTAATGGATTTTTCCCTTATCAGCTCATCATATGACCCTGCCTTTACTGCGAGGCAACAAATAGCTTTTTAAGACGTGAGCTTTAATGCCAGACGCTGATTGCATTATGTTATTCTGTATAATTGGATTTGGCCAATTGAAAGCAAGATGATGATGCCTCGGAGGTTTTGTTTTCCAGCAAAAAATTCGGGTAGGACCCTGCGCGGTAAACAAATCCTGGAGCTGCGGTGAGGCTGGAAGTGAGAAGCTCCACCGAGGCTGGCCCTGCATCCTCCACAATTAAATATTTCCTGTGAGATAAAAGAGTTCATGGAGCCTGATTTATGTAGCTGATAGCAGGAGCACTACAGGTACATAGCAAGCAAGGTGTTGTTAAAAAGACCTAAAAATAAAAAAATGAGAAGAGCAAGCCCAGTGATTCTTTGACCCATGGGAAAGCCAGGATAGAACCTCAGTGCCACCAGCTCTTCTTCATGCCCAGTCCCCAGATCTGAACATGGTGATGTTAAATTTAGATTGGATATTAGGAAAAACTTCTTCACGGAGAGGGTTGTCAAGCACTGGAACAGGCTGCCCAGGGAAGTGGTGGAGTCCCCATCCCTGGAGGGATTTAAAAGCCGGGCAGACGAGGTGCTTAGGGACATGGTTTAGTAGTGGACAGGTACGGTTGGACTCGATGATCTTAAAGGTCTTTTCCAACCTAATGATTGATTCCATGATTCTATGTTTGGAGGCATCAGGTGGTGCCCTCTCCCATCCCTCCTTGGCAATGCACAAGCAGCACCTGCAACCATCGTTAACGCATTGACCCTTGTCCTTACAGCCAGACCTTCAACGCCGGCTCTTTGCAATACTGTCGCCCTGTCTCTTCCCAGAGCATCACCAGCACTGACTCAGGAGACAGCGAGGAAAACTACGTGGCGATGGTAAGGGCCCCACAGCTAGGATATATGGTCCTGGCAGGACATATAAGTTCCCCAGCTCTGCAAACACATTCCTAGCTCATGACATGGAAGTGCTCAGCTAGCGCTGTGTGGTGTACATCCTTACGTACATCCCTACATGCACGGAACAGTGGCTTTCATTCCTAAAATGACACGTCCCATTGGGGTTTTAACCGTATATGAGAGCAGGAACATATATCGCCTACTTTGCCAGGAATTAAGAGGGGATAAAAAAAGCCTATGGCCTGTCGCAGTCTATTTTCCTAATTTAAGTTGATTTTTTCAGGGTTTTTTTTCCCCTAATAGCTGCTGTCATCGTGTTTGCGTGGAGGGCAGGGGCTATCAGAGCAGCAGCAGGGAGTGGCACTGCTTACAGGGAGGGGATTTTGTCTTTTCTTTGCAAAGCTGCTGACTTGAAGCATATTTCTGAGGCTGCGTAACTAAGGGGGTAGAGGAAATCTGTGCTCTGTGTAGCGTGGCTGTGATTAGTGAAGATCCCAGAGCTGGTCTGGCCTCGCTGAGGTGTGGTTCCTGGGAAATGCTGAAGCCCACGTCTGATGTCAGGCACGTGAATAAAATCAGCACAAAGGCAGCAGAACTGCTCCAATGCATAAAAACAAGAGCAATGAGCTTGAAATATTTGTTAGCACAATATACAATATATATAGTGCCCCAGCGGTTCTGCACACCCTGGTCCCGGAGAGGCAGGTGAGCGCGTATCCAGGCTGAGACCTCTTTTAAAAGTGCCACTGAGGCATTTCATCGCCAGATTTGTGTTAATTCGTGGTTTTTCCTTCTTCCCATTTTAATCCTCGTTATCTCTCCTGTCTTTTCCCTGCATTAGCAAAACCCCATTTCTGCTTCTCCTGTTCCTAGTGGCACCAACAGCCCAGCGCCTAAAAAGAGTTCGGGGAGTGTGGATTATCTGGCCCTGGACTTCCAGCCAAGCTCACCAGGGCCACACAGAAAGGTAGGGGGGATTTTATAAACTTCTGATTGAAAGCGATGCATTCTTTAAGGTTTTTTAGGTACATTGACAACAGCATGGTCCAAAGCCCTGGCCAGAGTTGGTAAGTGGCACGGTAACCTCAGAGGGGTGATTTTTCCTGCAGATCTGCTGCTATATTTATTCTAGGTCAGACTCAGTCTCTGTTGCATGTCTGCAGCCTTGCTGGAAGTGTCACCAGAAGCATGGATGTGCGGGGGTTCAGGGATGCTGATGAGACCAGAAATTCAGCTGGAGATTGTATATTCAAAAGCTGTCAGGAGGAATCCCAAGAAGTATCAGAAATTTTTTTTTCCTCCCTTCAACAACAGGTCCTCCAAAACCAGGCTTGGGTTTTCCACCTGAGATACTTTCAGGAGCTCATTCAGAAAATGCTGGGCACCTGTCTCCTGACAGTCAGGTGCTTTTAAAGGGTGCCGTTTGGGCAGGAAAAGTACTAACTGCTTTCAAAAAGTGAAGCTGATGTTTAAGAGCTAGATTATCTTGAGCTGATCAAGCCATTGCCATGATGGGTCGGGAATGGGATGCCTCCGCCAAGCGTCATGTGGAAATGTGGAAGGGGAAGCTCCTACAGACCCAGATGTTGGTGACTTTTCTCCGGGTTCATACACAGGGGAAAAAAACACCATCTTAAAGTGAATCATAGGAAAATAGGGCAGGGGAGGACCTCAGGGCATCCCCACATCCAAAAGAAACCATCTCTTCTGAAGTGACAAACGAGGCTTAAAAGTCTCGTATGATGGAGATTTCACAACTTCCCCAGCAAGGCCACGTACCAAGATGAAGAGGACACCCAGGGGTGACAGAGTGGGCTGGGGAGGGACCAAAGGCAGGTCCTGCTGGGTGCCACCCTGAGCGAACTGGGAGGGGGAAGGAGAGACTGGCTCAAGCAAAGCAGCACCTGAGCGAGGGGATGGTGAAGGACAAGGCACTGGATAAACCTTTGTGGGAACCACCTGTGAGTTGGCCTCGACTTTCTCAAACACCACCTTGTTTCCTAGGCAAAGCATCCCCCTGGTTAGGTCTTTTTATTGACAGTTGTCCCTTGATGGTTTCTGTCTGCCCAGCAATATTTCTGCAGGTATTACCAGTTTAAATTATATCGCAACCTGGAAAGGTGATTTTAGACCATTAAAAAACATCACCTGGCTCCAGTTGCAAGCAGCTGGGGGGTCCTCTGAAATGCTTGTAGAGGCAGACAAAGTTCCAGGACTCAAGAAACTATGGAAAAAAGTATCTCCTCCTTCCTCAGCAGGTCTCCCGGGTGAATCTGCAGACATACCTGTTGTTTTGGGGATGAAAATAACCTAGTGCCATAGGTGTTTAGAGTCAGCACAGCTAAGAGGGATGGAGCTGGGATTTTTGTGTGTATCTATAAGAGTTCTTGAGTTCTTTACAAGAAAATGAGCAAGATGCAATGCTGAATTTGCAATATCAGCAGTTAGATACTGCTGCAGCCAAACGTTCATGTCCCGGAGTTGGTGGGAAGGTGGAGACCCAGGTGCTGTTTCTACCCTTCCATTGCACTGCAGTCTCATGCAAGCAAGACGCAGAGCAGACTGAAATCTTTCATCCAAGACCCTTCGGGAGGTTAGAGGGGGGGTGATGAGCTATGGAGTCTGCAAGAAATCAGGGGTGGTGCCGGTGGACTTGTGGCACCCACGGTGCCGCTGCAGGAAGGAGCGAGAGGGAAGAGCAGGGAGCTGATGAGTGACCAGGCGGTGGCCGTGTTTCTCCTCCCCGCAGCCCTCCACCTCATCGGTTGCCTCAGACGAGAAGGTTGATTACGTGCAAGTGGACAAGGAGAAGACGCAGGCGCTGCAGAGCACCATGCAGGAGTGGACTGATGTGCGGCAGTCCTCGGAGCCCGCCAAGAGCACGAAGCAGTAGCACCTGGGGCAGGCAGCGAAACAGGCAAATGTCCTGGAGGTTTTCTCCAGTCGGGGCCCCGCCGTGCTGCCAGCTCCACTTGGGCTGGATTTCTAAGACTTGTCTGCGGAGGGGAGGGGGTCTTCATTATTTTTTTCTTTTAAGGCAAAAAGAAACTTAATTTCAGGGGAAGACTTGGCGGATACTGTTTGCCAATGACAAAGACCAACTATGTTCGGTGGCTAGGTTTGTGCTTTAGCTGCTGGATGCACTATCCAGGAACTTCGACTTAGCAATACCAGGTTTCACCCTACACATCTTTTGCTTACAGCTATTAAAGCCACCTTGTACGTGCTAACACTGCATCATCTCTCCCCGTCTTCTTCCACACCGTACCCCAAACCATGCCATGCGGGTTTGCAGCATCTCTCGTAGGACATCATTCCCCAGCTCTGATTCCCCATTCCTTATGGTTGCCCTCTTCTCTGCCTCCTCCCAATCCCAAAACTGAGCAAGGACCATTCCTTTTGAAATCACTTTCGTTGTCCCATCTCTTGTAAATAATATGTTCAAAACCTCTGAGGGCTATTCTCCTGGCGGGACAGCCCCCATGTTTTTGGTTGTGGTTGTTAACCTTCAGGAGCTTGAAGAGCATCCAGACTGTCCCATTGAGCTGACTTAGAAGCCCAACACTTGCCCCATCGTACACACATGTATATGCCAGCACGTGCTCACACACATGTATGCATGCATGAAACGGCCAGGTTCGTTGGGTTGTCTTCTGCTGTTGATGCTCTCCAGCATCTCTTAAAATCAATGGGCTGGAGAGATTGGCTTTGGATGGCAGAATTTAAGCCCTGACCCACCGCCTATCTGAAACCAATTGCCTGTGAATCTGGCCCTAGGAACCAAAATCTGCCCTTTGTGGCACCAAAAGAAGCCCACAGAGTGAGAGTCCTACATCTGTGGCCATCATGAGAAGCTCTGTGGTTGAGTATGAGGAGCACAGGGAGGCTCTGGAGACCCTGTATATCTCACTGGTGCGAGGGTGAGTGACAAGGAGGGAGTGGGACGCTGTTGCGAGGACTGGGAGAAGGTGGATGCTGTGCTGCAGAGGTTGTCTTGGGTGAGGAGGTCCAGTGGGGTGTGTCTTGGAGGAAAGGAGTGGAGTAATTGAAATGTTGGTTGATGGTGAGGCCTTAGGCTTGGGAAGAGGCTGGCCAGGAGAGTCAGGGCAAGGTGTTCCAATATTAGCTTTAATGTAGCATTATGGTTGGTTTGTGGTGGATGCAAAGGGCTGGACTAGATGTTTTCTCCCCATCTTCAGTAGTGTTTCTTCAACACAGAAATGGGGCTTGTTGACCATAACGACCCTAGGCTCTAATTATGGATGGGAAGCTGCTGTTGCCCCTTGCCAGCATCCTTGACACATCGAGGCTTTGGGATCGCTCCCCAGGCAGCTGCCAGGCGCAGAGAGCCGAGAAGGAAGAGACAGTTTATTGCAGAGATAATAGTTCATGATCTCATGAAAACAGGAAGGACTAATGATTGCCGTGGAGCAGCCTGACTGCCAGACAGCAAGCGCTGACACAGATAAACAGGCCGACTGCAAACCGAGAGCCAAACGAGGGAGACGTTAGAAAGATTAGGTAATAATATTTATTAAATAGCTGCAAGCTGAACCCCTCCCAACGCCACGGGCTCTACATTCCACCAACACCACCAAGTTGTATTGGTTATTGATGCTTAACGGTTAACACATTTGTTTAAGCTTGGCCTGAGTTTGGAAAGGGCCAGACGTCACCCACACAAGGATAGGATACCAGTCCCTTAAGGGCTGCGTGCTGGTAAAATAAGGCTTGAACTTCCAACACCAATTTATATTTTCTTCTTGCGTGCCATGAAAGGGAAGGATATTAATGGAAAAGCTCTGACAAACCGTTTAAGACATTGAAGTGTTGGCCTTTTACAGGAATAATGAAGCAAATATCCTGATGCTCGTAGTAAAAATCATAGTCATCTGGGAGAGAAAAAAAAAAAAAAGACCCAAAGGGGAATATTTAGCACAGCCAGATGCTTTCTGAGGGTCGGGGAGTGTGTTACAGCCTGCAAGGGCCTTTGCCTCTCGTTGGGGTTTGCACGCTTGCGTGGTGAGATAATGAAATGAAGACCAGAGTACAGTGCTTTGTATTTCTATAGCCCCTCTCATCGCTGCATCTCAGGGGAGACTAAACATTGGGCCTGATCCAGAGCCCACTGAAGTGTGCGTTCACCAGGCTGGGAGCGAGCTCCCCATCCCCACCAAAAAGCAAATGCGACTCAAGCGGGAAGCTGATTTTTCCCTATTTCATCCTCTAAAGTGCTAGGCGGACACAAAGGAAGATGAGGTTGGGGGAGAAGGGTTATGGTGCATGCAGGATGTATTTCCCTGCCAAAATTGTGCTGTTCTCCTCCTACCACACTAAAACGCAGCCACCTCTGGGGTGGATTGCAGCAGCAGTTTTGGGAATAGCCCTTTACGCTGCTTTGGGTCTGCCTTAGTAAAACAGCGCAACTATTCTTGAGATGAAACTGAGCCGAGCTCCAGGCCAAAAAAATCTTGAACCGGACCAAAAAGGTGCAGAAATCAAGTGATAAACCATGCTCGGATGGGAAAAGCCCTTCGTGGTACTGGAGAAACCAGTCCTTTTTCTCTTTTTTCCCCACAAATGTCTGTATTTGTTCATGGGATAGCTCTTTTCCCAGGCTCAGCCCCCACGAGCATCCCCAGTAACTGGCCCTTTGCATTTGGCAGACCAAGGACCAAGACAGCCCAAAAGTAGCTATTTTGCAGCTGCTGGTTGCTGGTCCCTCCCTGCTTTGCAGTGAGATCTATGTTTTGCTGGAAACAGATACATTCCTCTGTATTTTTTTTTTCTGCTGAGCACCAAGCAAATGGCCCCTCCAAACTAAGTAGCAGCCCATAGACTCCATGCATTGCCATATAGACGTGACTTTATCAACTCCCCCTGAAAGCTGTTAAGAAATCAATGGCTGCAGTGGAAATAGTTATTCCTGATGGTTGCCGAGCTGATTACAGCAGTCCCTGATGATTAATGTTTGTGCAGTATTTAGTCTTAAACCATATTGAAAAGCAGCTGGTTTAATTACACGGACTGCCAAGAACTTTGTCCTGAAGGCATTGAGTTTATCACATCCACTCTATACTTGGATGCTCAAGTATGACTGACTCTTTTGTTAGAAATAGGTATTTTAGGAAGCTGAGAACGTTGCAAATGATTCATTTTAATTGCAATTAAAATGGCTTGAGTCTTCACGTCAGAGCCTGCTCTTCAGCTCTACGGTCCCGCTTAAGAAAAGGGATGTGCTTGCATGTGTGTGTAAGTGTGTGCTCATGGAGAAGGGTTGTCTGTGGGACAAGCACCATGACCTCAATATTTAGTTTTATGAAGTACCAGGGCCATGGCTCAAAGCTCTCCCCAAGTTTTAAAATGACTAAGCTGGTGGTTTTAAAGGCAGAAGTCTCCAAAAGTGTGTATCCCTTGCTGGAGTGTGACTGCTGCTCATGGTTCCTCTGTCTGGTGAGATGTGTGAGCTGCCTTGGAGCTGATCTGCTCTGAACTGACATTTGAGTGTTTGGTGGGAAATACATTGCCAGCTCTAAATGGATGCCAGGCTTAGGCTGAGTCTCAAGTTGGGGAAAGAAAAGAGGTGTGAGTGCAGATTGTGCCAGGGCAAAGCTGCGTGTCTGGCAGATAGGGCCAAATCCAGAGCCAGAACCAAAAAGGTAGCTAAGGCGTGGGTTGACTGGGGGCTAACTGGGATGGATTTGGACCCAGGGCCACCAGCCACTGACAAGGTTTATATAGGGGGGAACATGAGGTTGGGAGGAGTGAAGGCAGGAGTGTTTGCCAGCAAGATTTGAGTCTTGGTCCTCACCATGTCATCCTTTGGCGTGAGTCTTGAGTCAGATCTACAGAGAAGGTTTGTGGGTTGTGGAGAGGGGTTTTGCTTGGTAAAGGCCAGGCGCTGGTGGAAGGGGATCTCCCACCACTCTTGGGACTTACCCAGGACACTTCACCCTTGAGGGAGTCATCCCGTCCGTCAACATGCCTCAGTGCTCTGGCTTTCAGGGAGCCCCAGGCCATGTGCCCAGTACTGAGCTGGGCAGGAGAAGCCCTACCAGAAGGGTGGTGGGGATCTGGCCATGCTGGGGGACACCTTGTTCTGGGGCTCCCTTGGGCTGATCGTGGGGCAGCAGTGCCATGGCTTCACAGGGTGTCCCAAGAGGTTGTGCCATCTCCATCCTTGCAGCTTTTCAACACCCAGACTAGATCAAGCCCTGAGCAAGAGGGTCAGACCCCATGGCTGACCCTGCTTGGAGCAGGGGGTGGGACTAGAGATATCTTTCCCCCCTGATTTACCCTGAGACCCTGTGCTGCTGGGGCTGAGCGGGGACTTCTCCATTTGAGGGAAGGGGCCAAAGGCAGTACCTAGAGTCCTGTAGCATCCTAAGCCAGAACCTCTTCTCCAGCCATGAAACAAACTGGCAAGGCACAGCTCAACCCCTAAGGCCATACCTCCAAGAAAGGTGGCCTAATCCACACTGGGGCCATCCCTTGCACCTGGGAGAGGGCTGGCTGGCCCAGGCCAGGTCATCCAGGACACAGACACACAGTCCAAGCAACTGGGGGACAGCTTGAACCTCTAAATTTGTTAGGATAGACATTGACCCAGGGCTCTCTGGAGCTCCACGCGAGCCCCTGCACTCCGGGGTCCCAGTCCCTTGAGTGTACCAGGAAGAGTTGGCTCCTTTTGGTCACCTACTGGGCATGGCTCCTTGGGAGGGGTAGAGCCATGCCCAGGTCTTATGCAGTGATGGGCTTCAGTAGGAAGTTGTTTAAATAGCTCCCAGGTCCTGTCCGATCTTCTTGGCCTGGAAGAGGAATAAGGGGATGGTTTCCTGAAGTCACGCTTGCATTGTGTTGGTGTTTTCCCACCTGGTGACATTGCTATTCCACGTAAAAGTTGACAGCTGCACTGTGTGTCCCATTGGAGGGATGTTGTCTGGATGAGATGGGTGCAGTGGGGCTGTGCCTATGGAGAAGCCCCAGTTGTAATGGGAAGGGCGAAGAGCAGAGCCTAACCCCAATCCCAGCCAGGGACTGAGCCAGAGGACATGCATGGCCGTCAAAAAGCCATCAAGAAAATCAGAGGGACCAGTCCAGCATCAAATCACAAAGGCTGATAAACCAGTTTAGGGCCCCTGGTGAGTCCATGTGCCTCTCTTCTCTGCCCAGAAAGCACCAACCTGCCCACGTGTACACAATGGTCTTGCGACTGTTAATGAGGCTCTTGCAGGTAGAGATGGCGCATCTTTTGGTCATGATCTCTCCTTGGCCTGGAGCAGTTCATCCCTCCATCAGCTTCTCCTTGGTGTCTCATCCTTGTAGTCGCAATTTTATCTCCTTGTTCACAACTCCTAGAGTTGCACTGTTAATCAGGTTGCTACTTCAGTGGCTGCTCTTGAGAAAAGTTGATATGGAACAAGGCGTCACCAAACAGCTCTCCCCACACCAACCCATGGCCAGCTGGTCATGACATGTGGTGACCAAATTTCAACACCGGCCAGCCACATCTGGAGGAGGAGCTGGGCCACATGGCTCCATCTCTTGAGCTAAAAGAGCTTCTCAGTGGACTTACTTCCAATCAGCAGGCTCTTAATTTTCGATGCAGCCCATTGCTAACATATAACGGGTGCATTTGTAGGCCAGTGGGTTGATTATATGGGAGAGGTTTGCCCCAAGACCAGGAGATAAGAAGCCATCATTTTTATTGTCGTTCTTTGGGTGACACCACACTTTATCTTCAGGTGGGACGAGGGTGTTCATTTGAGCTCTCTGTATCCCGCTTTCTCTCCAGCTTGTAAAATTGAAGATTTTTAGTACTTATTTCGCCACCTCACAGGTGTGTCACGAGGTGTAATGAATTGACGCCTAATAATGCATGCATGCAATGGCCGGGCAGCATGTGGTGCTACCCCGTTGTCATGCCCAGCATCACACACGACACTGCACATCCTGCTCTGCAAAACTCATTAAAAACCCCTCATCCTTAATTACCAAGGTGGAAAAATCTTGGCAGGATTTTCTCCTGAGCGAGGGGGATGAGGGAAAAGCCATTTGCACAGTTTCAGCAATCTGCGGCCACATTGACCCTGAAAATACCACATTTTGTTTGAGAGCCCTTTGGACGTGGTGGCTGAAGCACGTCCTGGAGAGGGGAAGGGAGCAGGACCGTGGGCTCCGTGGGGAGCCCGCCGATGAATCCCGTAGGGTTAGGATGAAATCTTTAGAGTAGTTACATCCCATTCAACCCAGCCCTTGGCAAAGTCAACAGGTCCCCATTGACTTTGGGCATCGTTGCGTGGGAGTGGACCCAGCCAAATTAGGGTAGTTTTCTCCATTTGTTTCTTAACCTGCTGCGAGGCGGGGTCACAGCCCCGGCTTTGAAGCCGTTGCATCAGCAGCCGATTCGCAGGGATGTTTTGTGTGTTTCAAAGTCTATGACTGTTCTTAAAGAGGAGTATTTTTAATTTTTTTTTTCCATTTGTAGAAGGAAGGACAAGAGTAATCTGTGGCAAACTGTACAGTACGTGTCTTCTTGTGGTGTCACTGTTTGAATGGTTAAGTTTTCAAATCACTGTGGACAGCTAATCACTTAAGTTATTAATTTATTCTTCGGGGTTTTGTTGTTTGTTTTTTTTAAGTAATTTGAAACAATTATTTATCCTGTAAATTGGTCTTGAGTGAAGCCTAGATAATACTTTTTTTGCTGTTAATAAACATGGTACATGCCTGACGTGAAGGTGATCTCATTTTTAAGTACTGTATATGCAGCGGGAAAGCAACGGGGAAATAAAAGAATGATAATAAAAAGACATCTCTCACTAGTGACTCCCAGCATGGATTTGGAGTGGGGAGAGAAAGGGGGAATTAATGACCGCATCAAGTTGAATTATGCAGCACCTTTAAAGCTTTCAGAGCATCTTCCCAGCGTGTCGCCAAGTACCTCCTACAGCTTCAGGTGTCCTGCCTGTGCAATGAGGGCCTTTAGGATGCAGTTAGGGTTTTTCCTGATGCCAGAACCCAAACCGTGTGTTTTTCAGCTGCTAAAGTGAATTTCATACTATATATCTGCTCCAGGGATACACTTTGGTGTGTGCAGGGTTAGGACAAATGCTGCCTTCCTCGCCCATCAGCAGTTCAGCACCTGTGAGCTCCAGCTCAGGACATCAAATCACCCATAAAACCTAAGCACAAGAACAAATCTTTTTCCCTGAGTTAAAAGTTCAACCCGCCCGTTCAAGACACTTATATCTACTTTAAAAAAAAAAAAAAAAGACACCTGGGGAAAGACACATCCCTACAGCACAGCCCCTATAACCCCCTTTTTTAGGCAGGAGTAGCATCACCTCACATCTGCAGCACATCTGGGATCCCAAACCTGGAGCTGAGGACTCCACTGCAGGCTCTCCTCAGCCAGAGGCATCTGTGACACTACGGGCCATACTATCATACATACTACCATATATATCAATATACCATATACTAATATTACTGTTATTACTAATATCGATATAGTATATACTATAATTGGTATAGCATGGATAGTTACATACTGTACTAATGCTATACTAGACTTCTGTAAGGCCTTTGATGTGGTCCCCCATAACATTCTTACCTCTAAACTGCAGAGATATGGGTTTGATGGATGGACTGTTCGATGGATAAGGAATTGGCTGGATGGCCGTGTCAAAAGAGTTACAGTCAACGGCTCAGTGTCCAAGTGGAAACCAGTAGCAAGGGGTGTCCCTCAAGGGTCCGTACTGGGACCAATACTATTAAATATCTTCGTCAATGACATAGACAGTGGGATTGAGTGCACCTTCAGCAAGTTCGCGGATGACACCAATCTGAGTGGTGTGGATGATACTCTAGAGAGAAGGGATGCCATCCAGAGCAACCTTGACAGGCTTGAGGAGCGGGCCCGTGTGAATCTCATGAGGTTCAGCAAGGTCAAGTGCAAGGTCCTGCACCTGGGTCGGGGCAACCCCCAATATCAATACAGGCTGGGGGATGAAGGGATTGAGAGCAGCCCTGCGGAGAAGGACTTGGGGGTATGGGTGGATGAAAAGCTGGACATGAGCCAGCAGTGTGCGCTCGCAGCCCAGAAGGCCAACCCTATCCTGGGCTTCATCCCCAGCAGCATGGCCAGCAGGTCGAGGGAGGTGATTCTGCCCCTCTACGCTGGTGAGACCCCACCTGGAGTACTGTGTTCAGCTCTGCGGTCCCCAGCACAAGAAAGACATGGATCTGTTAGAGCAGGTCCAGAGGAGGCCACGAAAATGCTCCGAGGGCTGGAGCCCCTCTGCTACGAGGACAGGCTGAGATAGTTGGGGCTGTTCAGCCTGGAGAAGAGAAGGCTACGAGGAGACCTTATTTTGGCCTTTCAATATATAAAGGGGGCTTATAAAAAGTTGAAGACAGACTTTTTACCAAGGTCTGTAGGGACAGGACAAGGGGCAACAGTTTTAAACCGAAAGAGGGTAAATTTAGTTTGGGCATAAGGAAGAAATTTTTTACAATGAGGGTAGTGAGACACTGGCACAGGTTGCCCAGAGAAGTTGTGGATGCCCCGTCATTGGAAGCGTTCAAGGTCAGGTTGGACGGGGCTTTGAGCAACCTGATCTAGTGAAAGATGTCCCTGCCCATGGCACAGAGGCTTGGACTAGATGAGCTTTAAAGGTCCCTTCCAACCCAAACCATCCCATGGTTCTATGATTCTATAGTATTAACAGTGTATTACTAATACTCGTCATATATTACAGTATACTACTAATAGTACAGTGGAGTTTTAATATCAAAACTTATGGTATATTAATAGTATTCTTAGTAATAATAATCGATGGTATTAATAAAGGATATTAATGCAAACTTTAGTGTATGTTAAATATTCAGTATAGTACTCATATCTTACATATATTTATCTGATAATTGTATATCAATGTGTATATTGTGTATGTATATAAATACATATTTATACTCTATACATATATATAGGGATTATTTTGGGGAGAGGATCATGGAGCAACTGTAGATAATGCTGTGAAAACAGAGGCTCAGGGCTGAGCCCAAAAGGGAAGTCCAATGCTAAGAATTGTAGGAAATGAAAAGGGACTAAACCAGACCACCTCGTTACACCGTTGAAACTATCCAGGCTGCCATCCGTGCTGAGCACTGCGCGCAGTTTGCCTCTGCTCGTCTCAGAAAATCTTGGTGAAAAAACTAGATGTATTCAGGGAAGAGCATAGCTATGATACAGCCTCTCTATTTTCCGTGTTGGGTTGATTATCTGCCTTGATTATTTAGATTAGGAACTCATCAAGGCAGAGACAGTCTCCTGCAAAAGCACCTTCCAGCACATGGCCCAGAAAATGCCTCCGGGTGACACTCCAGCACAATGCAAGGAGCTGGCACGACAGCAACATGAAAGCTTTCAGCAACCTCTTTGGACAGGACGTTCATAAAAGTCTATTAATAATACCAGGAAACACTGTACTTTTTGTATAACTTCAGCTTTGGGTCCATATATATTTCCTCTTAGCACTGCTTTACAGAATCACAGAATCACAGAATCTTGGTTGGAAAAGACCTTTAAGATCATCAAGTCCAACCGTACCTGTCCACTACTAAACCATGTCCCTAAGCGCCTCGTCTGCCTGGGTTTTAAATACCTCCAGGGATGGGGACTCCACCACTTCCCTGGGCAGCTTGTTCCAATGCTTGACAACCCTCTCCGTGAAGAAGTTTTTTCTAATATCCAATCTAAACCTCCCCTGGCGCAACTTGAGGCCATTGCCTCTTGTCCTATCACTTGTTACTTGGGAGAAGAGACCAACACCCACCTCACTACACCCTCCTCTCAGGCAGTTGTAGAGGGCGATAAGGTCTCCCCTCAGCCTCCTCTTCTCCAGGCTGAACAACCCCAGCTCCCTCAGCCGCTCCTCACAGCACTTGTGCTCCAGACCCTTCCCCAGCTTCGTTGCCCTTCTCTGGACACGCTCCAGCACCTCCATGTCCTTCTTGGAGTGAGGGGCCCAAAACTGAACACAGCACTCGAGGTGCGGCNAGCAGCTTTCCAGCCCCTCATCCCCAAGCCTGTAGCGTTGCATGGGGTTGTTGTGGCCCAAGTGCAGGACCCGGCTCTTGGCCTTGTTGAACCTCATACAATTGGTCACAGCCCATCGATCCAGCCTGTCCAGGTCCCTCTGTAGAGCCTTCCTAGCCTCAAGCAGATCAACACTTCCACCCAGCTTAGTGTCATCTGCAAACTTGCTGAGGGTGCACTCGATCCCCTCGTCCAGGTCATTGATAAAGATGTTGAACAAAACTGGCCCCAACACTGAGCCCTGGGGGACACCACTCGTGACCGGCCTCATTTAAGTCTAGTGGACTTAAATCCAACGAACGCACTCCACTGCTCATCTACAAAACCCCGCTAATAGGATTGTGATCTGCATTTAGAGGGCACCCAGCTCCGGGCTGGGGGTCCCCATCCCACCTCTGCCTGCTCCCCTCTTCCAAGACACCACTCTGCAGGGTTGTCCCGCATCCGTGAGGTTGGATGCTCATCTCCCATCAGCTTCCCCATCTCTTTTTTGACCCATCAGCCCAATAGCTACGAGTATTGCAATGACACTAAGCCTCTATGTTGAATTAATTAATTTCCTTTATTTATATATAGGAAAGGCAATAAAAGACTACGATAGTATACACCAGAGATTTGATCCCAAGCGTCCTCTGTAGCAGACCTTCTGCTCGCATTATCTGTAGCAATGTCTGTGCTTTGCCTTTTCCTCCATGGTTAACACAATATTCCCACCCCAATACACCACGGTCAGGATTAGGCCCTGCACCCAGGGCCTAAGGCACAAGTCTCTGCCACTTGAGCTAGAGAAATCTCTACTACAGGCACAAGGGAGGAGCAGGCAGGGACAATGGCTGGGGAGGGACACGGGAGGGAGCCATGGTCCTGTAGACGTGCTGCCGGGGGCTTGGGTTGGCCTCCTGCCACCAAAATCAGCCCCTGTCCCATTACTGATTTATATAATACGTTGGTTTACATAGTATGTATTTATATTGGGTTGATATAATATACCTGGTTGGGCTACTCGCCTTGCAAATCAGCATTTAAAAAAAATAGCTAGTGGGTTTAGGGGGGGCTCTGTCATTTGCTGCTCAGTTCAAGGTATCCCAAAGGAAAACCCAAGTTTTAAAGGACAGATCCAGCCCAGAAAGCCATGAGATGACAGCAGCAGAAAGAGGCTAACCAAGTCCTAAAGACACATCTGGAAAAACAGCTGTGTGTCTGGGCCTGCTGTGTACACTAACATCATCCAGAGGTCACCAGTAACACAACAGGGCTTCGCTGGAGCCCAAAAAACCCCGACTGGACCAGGTGAGTCTCTCTCGGCTGGAAGGGTTTGTGCCCCTCGGTCTCTTTTGGGTGCTTTGCAATGCTGCATAAAACCCCTCTGGTTGACCTGCTGCTGCTCGCTGTGACCAAGCAGGCTTGCAAGCTCACTGCCCCATGAGATCAGTGTTGCCACGTTGGCTACATGGCATTTTTCAGCCTTTTCAGCCTTTTTCCACCGTTAGAGGTGTGTCAAGGTGGGTTCTGAAAACCACATTAACAAAAAAACTACCAACCAAGCAGAGGTCCCCCCCAAAACCAACTCAGTGCCACGGGAAGGGCTGCAGACAGGACGTGCATGGGACATCTCCATCCCTGGGGCCCCCGCTGGGTCCATCTTCATCCCTGTCCCTGTCCCTATGTCCTCCCCAGGCTGGTGGCATGGCTCACAGCAGGCAAGACACGGCTACGCTGAAGCAAAAGGGCACTTCTCCGAGCTGTCGGCAGCTGCTCATCTCCGCGTTAGCTTAGTTACATTAAGGCGTGAAGACCAAGTGCATAGGAAGCGGTGGGACCCTCCGGGCGCCTCCAAATCAGCCCCTGAGTCCTTTTCCATTGAAATGTTCCCCAAATCCTCCTCCAAGATGCTTGCTGTCATCAGGGTGAGGAAGAGGAGCCTCTGGCTTTGGGTGGGCCTTGTGTACGCTGACTATCTGGTTTAACCCGTTGGCTAGAAGACGAGTCCATGAAAGGAGCCAGATCCGCCCCCACCCGCCGCTGGGCTGCAGCCCCCCGATGAGCTGTCATCATCCTTGTCCCTGTCAAAGTCTCTCCACCACAGCGGGGATTTCGGCAAGGCAGAAATGTAGGCAGCTCTGTTCCTCGCTTCTTTTTCCTGCTCCTGGGAGAAGGAAGGGGGAAAAATAACACAAGGATATTTGTGGCTAAATGACCTGGGTGGAGGGATGCTCCCACCCTCCCCGGGGAGCTGGGAGCCTGTTTGGTTGCCCCTGGGAGCCTCCTCCAAATTAAACCAGGGTGAGAAGGCCATGTGCTCATTTCTAAAGCTCAGCAGGTAGGATGCAGGAAAACGTTGCATCTCTCCAGCGGTCAAAAAACCAGCCCTTCCATGTCACCTCTGGGAGAGGAGGGACCCCTCAAATTTCCTTGGGTGCTGCTCAAGTCCTACGGGACACTGCTGTTTGGAAAGCATTGAACTCCACCAGCTGAATGAAATCTGTTCTAGTCTGTATTCCCAGCTCGCCCATCTTTCCCAGGGACTTAGGAGAAAATTTCAGGCAGAGCTGCCTGGGGCAGGCAACAGCCACTCAGCCCCGAGCACAGCCACGAGGTGTCTTGCACCAACCTCAATGCCCAATTTCATCAGGAAACTGTGACCTGTTTATACCTGAGTGCTAAAAAGGAAAAGGGATTTGGCTTCAGGGAGCGGGCGGGTATCTGCACGCGTGGATTTATCCGCAGGATGCGACCCTGCTGCTGCCCGGATGGGTGGGAACGTGGCCCGTGAGCCGGGCGGCCACAGGATCGCGCCCTGCTGTGCACGGCAGCGGGAGTTACCTGCAAGTAGAGGATGTTATCTTTGGAAATGGCTTCCATCAAGTCCTTATGGAGGGAGGGTTCGCCGTGCAGGCGGCCAGCCTCGGCCAGAGCCTCGTGCAGCGGGCAGCTTTGCCTGCCCAGCCGCTGCCTGTAGAAGAGGACGTAGGCAGTGTCCTTGGGGAAGAAAGAGGTGACGTTGCTGACCGATTCGAAGGAGGAGAAGGAAACTCTGGTGTCGTTGAAGAGGTACCACTGGATTTCAAAGTCCAACTGCTTGTCAGAGGCTGGTTTTGGTGTCCCGTCCCGGGGCTGCCCGTGGGGGACAGTGTCGGTGCACTCCCTGGAGTAGCAGTAGTAGTGGCCGCTCTCAGAGGAGATGCCTGAATGCACCACCACACTGCAGAGGTCGTACACAATGGACATGAAGCCACTTCCCGGGGTAGCCCTGTCCTTCCCATGCCGGCAAACCTCCTCGGTTTCCTCTGGGGTGACAAGGACGGGCAGCTTGAGCACCACAGGGATGGAGACATTGTCCAAGATCTTCTTCCTCTTCATAGTCCGTGGGTCAAAGGAGAACCGCAGCAGCGTTAGAATGAGGTAGTGTGGACCCTCCGTCAGCTCCGCCACCTTCTCGGCGTCTTGCAAGGACGCGCATTTCTCACAGTGGTATTTATTCTCTGCTGTCAGTCTCTCTGGGGATAGAAAATAGTTGATTAAATCTGGGACGGATCTGGAGTCCTTGCGAGCACATGCCTGCTCTCCAAAAGCCGAGAGAGGGGTTTTGGCTGCATCCACGCCAACGGCATTGCCACTTAAGGGGTTTGCTGCTTCTCCTGGCTCCTGGAAACCCAACGTTTCTACTGGCATCGGCGGGGCTGCAGGCTCTCTGGCCATGGGGGCCTTCCTCGGGATCCAGGGAGACCCCGTAAGCTGGCTTGGGTTTTCAGGAGGCTCAATAAACTGTGGGCCGATTTCTTCCACCGGTAAAACAGACGTGCTCCCACGCACGTGCCTGTCTGGTGGGGGAAAAGCCAGGGACAGGTCTGTGAAAGCTTCTTCTCGGGAGGAGACGTTCAGACACTTCAAGCAGCGGATCTTTGTCATCATTTTACCCCCAAACATCTTCTCAATCAATGTCTTGTTTAAGTAATGATGCTCCACCGCCTGAGACATCAAGTTGGATTCCTTGAGTTTCTGGTAGATCCTTTTTCCGGTTTTTTCTTCTTCATGTAATCTTTGGCAGGGGAAAAAAAGGCTGCGTTACGCACCGATACAACACCAAGAGGTAGTTTCTAAAGTAGGGTTTCTGTTCTTCACTCCAAGGGGTTAATCTGGGTTAACCTGCCTGTGCCCAGGGGTATGGTGCTGCAGGAGGAAGGTGGGGAGGAGTTGGGCAGGATTTGGGAACCTGAGGTCTCCATGTGCCTTCCACTTCTAGGGGGATTGCTGGGACACCAGAGATTTGGGATTTCCAGGTAAGAGAAAGGCAAAAAATCAACATTTTACAGAGGAAGCTGTGGCTTGTCACGCAAATCTCTAAACTTGGTACAATTCCCTTTGCCTTCAGAGCAAAGGCAGAAATTTTCAAGCTGAACTAAGTTCTGACCTTACCCCTAAGCCAGCCCAAACGGGGTTGTATCAAGGAGCCCCAGACCACTCTCACCATCTTTCACCCCAAGTCTCCACTCTCCCAACTCCTCTGGGTCTCAGCCGCTTGCCCCATTTGCACATGGGTCAACGTTAAACGTTGCGTTGGGTCTAGGGATGCCACTGCCACCAGGCTCCGAAATCACAGCACTTGCCACGTACCGGTCCAGCAAGTACTTGAGATACTCCGAGCAGTCCTGCTGAGCGCCGGGGGTGAACCAGGGTGGCCAGGAGGCAGAGAGGAAACTCTCGGGTGAGATGGCAGGTCGCTGGCAGCAACACAGAAGAAGAAGAAGTGCTTTTAACCTGCGGCATCTGGTTCCCATTTCACACAGGGGGATGGAGAGGGAAGAGGAGGGTCTTTCTGGCTGCTTCACTGGGAGTAGGGTGCGCTTGTGTGCCTGACAAGGTCCCCTTTTTTTTCCCTACAAGGGCTAATCCCAGTGCACAGAAAGATTTTCTTGGTTTGCTGCAAGCCAGGACCGTAAGGGTGAATTTCAGCCGTTATTTTACATATACTTCTATAAAATATCCACGTGTTTATTTCTTCCTTCAATTTTAAAATGGTTTATTGGCCTGACCCAGAGACTTCTACTTAATTCAGCCTGAATTTAATTTGATGCTCCATTTAATTTGATCAGGATCTCTCTCACCAAAACCCCTCTTAAAAAAAAAAAAGAAAGAAAAAAATCCACTAAACTTCCACCCGTCATTCTGATCACTGCAGGCAGGTAATCTGCGTTTCCAGATAATATAATCACTGCCGTTAGGAAGCTGCTGTCTAATTAACATGGAAAAAGACCCATCTTTGGCAAAGAAGTGACTTTAAGAACAGCCTGAAGAAGAAAAATAACTAGAAGGCTATTAGGAAATTAGCAGGAAACTATTAACCATAAACTACACAACAAGCAAATATGCTTCTGTATTTGCTTATCACAGATCACAGACACCCTAACCTGCCATCAAAAACTAGACTCTTCTATAACCAAATATTAAATTTAACAGGTTGTCTGTATTTTCCCCCAAAAGTCATCTGTAATGACACAATACCACAATGCAACGAGCCAGCTCTGTCAGTCAAGGCTTGGAAAATGAAGAAGCCCAGATGACTGGTTTCACAGCAAGGGAAAATTCACTGGACTTTCAAAATCATTTCTTTCTAGGGACAGAAAGATATGTTTTCAAGAGAGGAGCTAGATATGACCTAGCTGTATTGCCAGGAGTCACTTATGTTAAATTTCATGTTTGGCAAGAAAGCGTTCATAATTAATTTGTTTAAGGGTGTTATTTTTATTTTACTTTCCCTCACATACAGAGGATTCAAAGCATCTGGAATCTAAGGGTTTTTTTAAATTATTATTCTTTTAACAAAACCACTTTTAAGGCAATTTTCATTGATTGCTCGTGCTTTGCTATAAAGCAAGGGGACAAGCGAGCTGCTCCGGTCTTGCATAGCAAGAAACAAACCCCTCTGCTTTATCCCAACAGGCTTTTCAGCTGGCCACATATGTAAACTATTACCAAATGGACTTCATTGTCAAAACTATTAGTTATTACATCAGTTCAACCCAGGAAGACCACAGGCGGAAGACAGGCAGCCTGGTGTGAACACCGCTCGCTGTCATGGGTGACAGGAGCTCGCCTCCTCCACCCCCAAAATTAGTCTCTTTCATATAAACAAAATTCGTCCCGTTATAAAAAACCCACCAAGATCCACAGCTCCTTATCAGCACGCTGGAGTCGGCAGGAAGCAACTTGGAGACGAGCCTTTCCGCAGCCGACAGTCCAAACAAATAGCTAGAACATGAAATAATTACCTGACTGTGCTCCAAAAACGCAAAGAGCCACTGGAGCTTTGTCATCAGGGGTTGGGAGTTGCCCTCGGTTAAATTCAACACCGAATGCCGAAAGCTGCAAAAGAAAAGCAGAGATGCAAACCGTAAGATGGAAAATTAGTGCTGGACTTGTAACACCGGTGCGATGAGCAACCCCTGGAGCAGTCTTGAGTGGGAGCAAGGGAGCAAAAACTCACTCCGAAGCCATGAAAAGAGACTGTATGATGCTGTTCATGTAGCAGGTGTTTCCCAAGTTAATTAACCCGATCTTTCCCGTCTCCGATTTGGACACTAGGCGTGGGTAGAAGCAGGCCAGCTCGTTCTTCTGGGAGGTCCAAGCATTTTGTCCCAAGAGATGTTTAATCCGGTCTTCATTTGGAATAGGAAGAGCCTTGGAAAGAGAGATCTGTGTTACAAATCTTTATCTTTCCACATGAAGAATTAGTAACGGGCAACTGCAAAACTCCTCTGCTAGAGGTGCTCGCACAACTCATTTCCCCTGCTCTTTCCATGAACATGCATCCATGCAAGGAAGTGTTTAGCTGCTGGCATTAGTCCTTTAGAGGCATTCAAGATTAAAGTTATAGCTAAAACCCACAGGCACGATCAGGACTTCTGCAGGGCCACCATAAGAGAAGTATCTTCCCTCAACTTGCCTACATGGGGCTCAAATTCAGAATTTTAAACCCTTTCTTCTACCACAATTGGAGGTGTTGAGGTTAGGACATCCCTACCAGTAGGACAGTCCTTCTGCACTAGGCTGCAAACTAAGATGCCATTTCCATATGCAAAACAGAAAAATGGCCGAGAGGTGCGTGTCTTACTTTAACAGCTTCTAGGACTGGTTCGTAGAGATCTGGAAATCCTGAGAAGCGGAAGAACATGCAGTGGATGAGCTCGGCCAGCTGCTCGAGGGAGCTGGTGGCAGAGTTGGAGTCCTCCTTCTTCAGAGAGGCCACCAGCCTGGGGATGTGAGGGAGCAGCTGGAAGAGGAAAATTCACTACATCAAAAATGGCTCCAAATTACTCACAGAGCTTTAACACATATGCAGGGGAATGAAATTCACCCCCAGGCAGAAAGGACAGTCAACAGGAGCTGACTTCGGCCCCATTCTGGACTTCATCCTTCACCCTATGAACTCAACAGCAACTCTTCTGTTGCCTTTAGTAGTGCAAATGCTATAGACCTTGCAGGCTTCCATGTTGCATGACACCTGCAGGTTTGTGCTGCTGCTTTGCCGTGCTGCAATTACCGTTCTTTGTGCAGATCAATCTCCGCTAAATCACACACCCACGGTGGAAAGGAGCGTTATATGCTGACTGCCAAGGGCAGGGATTCAAACATACGGGATGGATGAATTAGCCTACAAGAAGCGTCGCCTGGTGTGCTATATTTTATTTTACACTGTATAAATGAAACTGGAATTGGTATGGTCGGATGGTGGCGACAGGCACATAAACAGCACATTTGTTATTTTGCTTTCATCTAGAAAATTTAAAAATGAACAAGCAGATGCAAACGCAAACGATATATTGCTCACGGGCACCCTCTGCTGACCCCGCAGCCGCACAGAGAATTAATAACCTATTCCCAACCCTGCAGATGTGCTAGAGTGACCCTGGACACTTATGCAACCTTTTTCATATTTATATTTTATGTGATTTTTTACCCCCAAACAATCCTGGAGTAAAGTCTCAGGATCCCCAGTCTGGCCATTTCCCGGTCTTCCCTTCCTCCCTTCATCTTCCTCTCTTCTTTCTCTTTCTTTCTCCTCAAAATGTTGGTGATTTTAGCCATTTCCTTTGCATCAGAAAAGTTTTGTTGGGGAAGCAAATGAATCCCAGTACCATTCTATAAATCAATATTTTGCCAAGCTGTGATGGGAACAATTCTCAAAACCCTTCCCAAGAGCCAGGACAAACACAAAAAGATAAGAAGCAAGACAGGTTTGTGCCCTGTTTTTTAAAAATAGGGGAGGAAACTTGTGCTCGCTGGGCCACAGATGGAAACTTAAAGCCAAGAGCAACTGACAGCTTTTGGAATGTTTCAAATTTTGGACGCTCAACTGAAGACAATCCGTTGGAACGACCCTATTTTTAGAAACCGAAGAGTTTCTCAAGAAATTCAGGCTCATTTAAAGTGTCTCCAGCTGAGGAATGAAAAAACATCAGTTGAAAATGTTGGCTAGCCTTACTTTTTTCCAGCCTTATCTGTTTATTCTGTGAACTTTAGGTGAAAAGCCAAATGTAAGGGCTTTAACGAAAAAAGTATAAAATCAAACATTAATAGAAGTATTTTTCCATTACTTCTTTTATCAGTTCAATCATTGCAAGCATGCTTTTGCCTTCAACTCTGCTTTTTAATTTGAGCATTCCAGTGGCAACACCGACAAGAAGCAGAGCCATGCCTTAGTGTCAACAGCAAAATAAAATATAAAATGTCACTGTGGAAAAGAAAAGAAGAGATTCAGATGCTGCTAAAAGTGTTTTTCACCTTTAACAGTGGAGAATTCATGAAGCAGAAGTGTTCTGATTCAGTCTTCAAGTCTTATGGCACTGATGCTGTGCAATGCTTGGAAAGATGCCCCATCACTTCAAGAAATGGTAATGGGTGCCACGTATTGGTGACAATTTGAAGTCACACGTGGGATGGGGCCCACTGAGTCCAAGGCACAGTCAGGCACCTGCTCAGAAAACAGCACGGGCTGTTTAAGAATATATTCCCTGTCCTCCACTGCCTGAGCCCTCCAAGATGCTCTCAATGCAAAGGCTTCACCTAACGCATTCAAAAGCCAGAGTGGCAAGATCTACAACACCTCAGCTGAAAGGGTGGGAACAAATATGGGGCCGTATCTTCTAAACTTGACCCTGAAACTACATCCTAAGCCAGCCTGGGTCAGCGTAGCCCTGCTCATCTTCCTGCCCCAGGCCACCCCTCCACCTCCTCCTCTTTTCTTCTCCAGGCAAATGCAATAGTGCAGGTTTGTGGTTGACCCAAACCCAGACCAAGCTGGGCAATACTGACCATCACGATTTTCTGCTAGGTTAGGTTTCACCTGGGCTCCTTTCACAACACAGTTCAGCACACGGCCGTACAAATGGCTCAGCACAAGTGAGAATGGCCGGGAGAAACGAGCTGCCTAAAAGCAAGAGCAGGGAAGAGGGGAACCTCCTCTTCCACCTGCAGGGCTGGCAAACACTGAGTTAAAATGACTGCAAGAGCAATACAGCCACTGCTGATGAGACCTTCAGTGTGACTTGACAGGCCACCGATATATTTGCATTAACTGCATCCTTGGCTGGTGGGCCTTGAAGTTGAGAGAGGACCATGGGGATGCACTTGCCCATAGAGACCAGTCCTCTGGCTGGTAGAGCACCTCAGAAAAAACACTATTTCTGATACAGCCGACTGAACATGAGCCAGCAGTGTGCCCAGGAGGCCAAGAAGGCCAACGGCATCCTGGCTTGTATCAGGAATAGTGTGGCCAGCAGGAGCAGGGAAGTCATCCTTCCCCTGGACTCGGCACTGGTGAGGCCACACCTCGAGTGCTGTGTTCAGTTTTGGGCCCCTCAGTACAAGAAGGACATTGAGGTGCTGGAGCGTGTCCAGAGAAGGGCAACGAAGCTGGGGAAGGGTCTGGAGCACAAGTCTTGTGAGGAGCGGCTGAGGGACCTGGGGTTGTTCAGCCTGGAGAAGAGGAGGCTGAGGGGAGACCTTATCACCCTCTACAACTACCTGGAAGGAGGGTGTAGTGAGGTGAGGGTTGGTCTCTTCTCCCAAGTAACAAGTGATAGGACGAGAGGAAATGGCCTCAAGTTGTGCCAGGGGAGGTTTAGATTGGATATTAGGAAAAACTTCTTCACGGAGAGGGTTGTCAAGCATTGGAACAGGCTGCCCAGGGAAGTGGTGGAGTCCCCATCCCTGGAGGTATTTAAAAGCCGGGCAGACGAGGTGCTTAGGGACATGGTTTAGTAGTGGACAGGTACGGTTGGACTCGATGATCTTAAAGGTCTTTTCCAACCAAATGATTCTGTGATTCTGTGATTATCCCCAGAGAGGAGCCATCCAGCTCATAAGCCTCAGGAGAAATGGGAGGAACCATCAGAGGAGAAAGCAAAGCCTCACTCTCCTCTGGACCTCGCTCTCTGACATAGTGTTGTTGCTCTGTCTGTGGCAACCAACTCCTTTTAGGCTCTGGACTTGCCTCCACACCTCAGCACCAGCCCTGTGGTGCCCCAAAAGCTGTTTGGGCTGCAGGAGAGGGTGAGTAGCCAGCAGGACAGGCTGCAAGTGGACAGACAGGGTTGGGTTTACAGCACTCAGTGAAATCAAGCAGATGAGGGAAATACTCCCCAATATCTCAGCACCTTAGGCTCCCTCCCACCCATGTTGCCCCATGGCATGGTTACAGTCAGGGTGATGCCCTCATCTGAGTGCCGGACGCAGCCTTACCAAGTGAAATGCCTCGTGGGAGTGCTGGAAGCTCAGCAGCATGTACTGCAGGACAGACAAAGCCCCCTCTCTCACGATGGGGTACAACAGTTTGGAGAAGACCTGGTGGGGGAGAAAAAAAGCAAATGAGAAGGCAGGATGGCACCGCAACACGCATGAGAAGGGGACGGCAGGAAAGGGAGGCGCTGGGCATCTACCACGGCTGCTGCTGCCTGCTCCATGCTGGATGTCAAAGCGAGCAGCCTACAGCCAGTCCTCCAGAGTCATCTCCTGTCCAGATCGTGGCCTCAGGGCATGCTGAAAATACCGTGCGGGTTATCCTCACTCTTTCAGGCCTGTGCAATGCCTGACACAGTGCGGTGGGTTGACCCTGGCTGGATGCCAGGTGCCCACCAAAGCCGCTCTGTCCCTCACCTCCTCAGCTGGACAGGGGAGAGAAAATACAATGAAAGGCTCGTGGGTCAAGATAAGGACAGGGAGATCACTCAGCAAGTACCGTCACGGGCAAAACAGACTTAACTTGGGGAAATTAGCTTAATCTATTACCAATCAAGTCAGAGTAGGGTAATGAGAAATAAAACTCAATCTTAAAATACATTCCCCCCACCCCTCCCTTCTTCCCAGGCTCAACTTCACTCCCAATTTTCTCTCCCTCCTCCCCCCGAGCGGCGCAGGGGGACGGGGAATGGGGGTTGCGGTCAGTTCATCACACGTTGTCTCTGCCGCTCCTTCCTCCTCAGGGGGACAACTCCTCACACTCTTCCCCTGCTCCAGCGTGGGTCCCTCCCACGGCAGACAGTCCTCCATGAACTTCTCCAATGTGGGTCCTTCCCACGGGCTGCAGTTCTTCACGAACTGCTCCAGCGTGGGTCCCTTCCATGGGGTGCAGTCCTTCAGGAGCAGACTGCTCCAGCGTGGGTCCCCCATGGGGTCACAAGTCCTGCCAGCAAACCTGCTCCAGCGTGGGCTCCTCTCTCCACGGGTCCGCAGGTCCTGCCAGGAGCCTGCTCCAGCGTGGGCTTCCCACGGGGTCACAACCTCCTTCGGGTGCATCCACCTGCTCCAGCGTGGGGTCCTCCATGGGCTGCAGGTGGGAATCTGCTCCACTGTGGACCTCCATGGGCTGCAGGGGGACAGCCTGCCTCACCATGGTCTTCATCAGGGGCTGCAGGGGAATCTCTGCTCCGGCGCCTGGAGCACGTCCTCCCCTCCTTCTTCACTGACCTTGGTGTCTGCAGAGTCGTTCCTCTCACATATTCTCACTCCTCTCTCCAGCTGGAATTGCTGTTGCACAAGGGTTTTCCCCCCCCTTCTTAAATACGTTATCCCAGAGGCACTACCACCATCGCTGATGGACTCAGCCTTGGCCAGCAGTGGGTCCATCTTGGAGCCGGCTGGCATTGGCTCCATCGGACATGGAGGAAGCTTCTAGCAGCTTCTCACAGAAGCCACCCCTGTTAGCACCCCCTGCTACCAAAACCTTTCCACGCAAACCCAATACACACAGTGTGGTGCAGAGCTCTGCAACACCACTGCATCTCCATACCTCCTGATGGACAAGGCCGTGTAAGCACAGAGCAATGCTAGATTTTCTAAAATGTGCCTCTTCTGTTTTATTGTGATATTTGGAACTTCATCACCAACATTTCAGGCAAAGAGATAGAAAGCAAAGACCTTTTTCAAAGGCTAGGTAATGATATTTATCCTATTTTACGGAAAATGGCATAAGTTGACAATGCCCTCTACCCCTTTCAGACCACACTTCTGAGAGTTTCCGAGAATCGCATGTTATTTTAAGGGCTGTGCCCCTTTCCTATGCATTAACAATGGAAAGATGAAGAAAAGCCAGAGATGCTTGGCTACTCTCCCACTGCTCAACGTACGTGGCGGGGTCACAGGGACAAATGCAGTTATTGAAAAAGTTCCAATACTTATGTTCCAATAATTATGGTATTGATAACTTCTATGGCGACTTCCATTGGAGGCTCAGCCAGGTGTTATCCCCATCTTACAAATGAGGGAACAGCAGGACCACAGCGTGGAAAATGTTTTTGAAGTGGCGACCAATTTCAGTGCTTGGTCACGTGGTTTTCAGAGAGCAGCGAGTATTCGCTGCTGGCAATGGTGATGTCAATGGCAGTGGGGCTTTATCTGCGCTAGTAAATGAACTAAGGCCAGGGCACAGGCTTTAAAACCGACCTGTGACTGTGTGGACTGTTAACAGGCTCACTCGTATGTATTTTGCCCATGCCAATCAGCACCGATCCAGGCACAGTTGAAGGAGAGCGTGTCACATTCCCAAAGGCAGGTTGTACAAGAGCTCCATAGTTTGGGAAGAAAACTGTTTGGTTGGCTTGAAAATCCTTGGCTTGTTTTATTTCATAACCTTTACGACATCTTTGCAAACCAAGATCTAAAGAACTGCAGGTTGTTCTGGAGAACATCATTCCTGGTCGCAAAAACGGCACCAGCCCGCCACCCCATACACAGCAATGCAGCATTTGCAGAGGATGCAGGGGGGGAAAAGGTTCCTTCAAAACCCCTTTTCTCTTTTCTATACATCTCAATTCACATCTCATCCTCATTCGGTTGACAGGCAAGAAGATCTCTCAGGTGCAAGAACTACTCTGTTGTTCACATTCGTGTTTAAAAGAGCCCACTGACCTTTTCAATTTTCGAAAGAGTAACTTCAATCAAGATGCTGAACTTTTTCACGGCAGCCAAACCCTTCAGCAGAGCAATGATCCACTTGTCTATGTTCTTTCCCAGGGGCCAGGACACCCAGTCGATCATCCTGAAATGAAATACAAACTCTTTAAAGTAAATTTAATGCACATATCGTGAAAGCCAAGCTCTGCTCTGGGTTAAACCTCCTCCAAATTTGTGTCCAGTCAGTGGGATGACCAAGTAAGAGATGAGCTCCACATAAGGCATTTCACACGTTATTCAAAGCACAACAGAGCCTGAAGTTGAATTACCCCAATGCCATCGGCACGCTGTGGCTCATCAGAGGACCTGACCCAAGTCCGCAGAAGAAAGCGGGAGTTTCTTCCACTAACTTCAGTCAACTTGAGTTCAAGTTTTTAACATCAATATGGTGTTCTATAGCTCTGCCTTGTGGATTTTCTAATATATCTTTCAGAGGAGGCCCTAGAAGGACAAGCTCTGTTTTTAAAGAATCATAAGGCAGATCTGAAGGGGTAGTGATGGATATCTGTATCTGCGTGAGGTGTTGATCGAGGTCTCTGCATTGCCACTGTTAGAGAACAAGTGATACTGGTATGATCTCTTCATTGTTACTGGTAAGGAAAAACCACTCGGATTCAGATCTTTAAATTCTCTGCATGGGAAACATTCATTTCCAAAAACACATTACAAAAAATACTGGTTACCCTCATAGAAGCCAGATATTCCTGAATGTCACAGCTAACAAATTTCTTCTATAGCCACTCAACCAACGTGTTGCCATGTTTCTGCAAGTCATACGTACTTTACAGAAGTCACTCATAAAAAAATAACCTCAGGCTGAGTGATGACAGGTTGATTCTGTTTACATTTAATGCTAAACAAAAATGGGAAGTATAGAATCATAGAATCATAGAATGGTTTGGGTTGGAAGGGACCTTTAGAGGCCATCCAGTCCAACCCCCCTGCAGTGAGCAGGGACATCTTTAACCACATCAGGTTGCTCACAGCCCTGTCCAACCTCACCTGGAATGTTTCCAGGGATGGGGCCTCCACCACCTCTCTGGGCAACCTGTGCCAGTGCTTCACCACCCTCAGTGTAAAACATTTCTTCCTTCTATCCAGCCTAAATCTGCCCTCCTTTAGTTTAAACCCATCACCCCTTGTCCTGTCACCACAGGCCTTGCTAAAAAGCCTGTCCCCATCTTTCCTCTAGGCCCCCTTGAAGCACTGCAAGGCCGCACTAAGGTCTCCCCGCAGCCTTCTCTTCTCCAGGCTGAACAGCCCCAACTCTCTCAGCCTGGCCTCGTAGCAGAGGGGCTCCAGCCCTCGGGTCATTTTTGTGGCCTCCTCTGGACCCGCTCCAACAGCTCCATGTCCTTCTTGTGCTGAGGGCTCCAGAGCTGGACGCAGTAAGGCTTGGGTTCTCCAAGGGTCAAACTTTGCTAACCATTTCAGCACCTTTGATTTGAAGATATCCCAGATCTTCAGTCTCCCACCTCAGTCCAGCTACCTTACCCAATCAGTGCCTTTTTGCTTATCAGTCTGTGTCTTGTGCAAAATTTATGAAAGGAACACAGATAACTAACCACCACAAGGCAAAGAGCAGAAATAAGTCAAGTCTACAAGGAACTGGAAAAACAAAAGGCTAGCCAGTAAAGAAAGCTTGAAGAGCAGACTATGTTGGGATGTTGAGAAATACCAAAAGTCAAGCCAAGTTGGATAATTAAACAAATACCAGAAAAGCTTCCACAGACATTTGCATCAGAGGAGACTAAAGTAAGCCATGCCATCACTGTATACAGAGGATGTGATGGTGATTAAAGATATGATATGGCCTCTAGATGTGACTTCCAAACTAAACACATCATCTGCCTCCGTTTTCAGCAAGAGGAAGGAATTGATCAGGGTGACAAGGAGGAGGCAGATAAAAGATTTGCGAATGGAAACAAGAGCAATGACAGCTGATATGAAAGCGAAACATGAAGAGCTCGTGAACTCCAAGCAAGAGGACGTGGTGATTTCCATCATGTAAAATTCAGCTCTGGTGAGTTTTAATGACTCTATTAACTTTGGCACGGTGCTTTATGTGGGAAGAATAGGAAGACAGTTCCTATAATGAAGACAGGTGATGAGGAGATGACTGGAAAGAAGGGATAGTGTGCCACAGGATGTTACCATAGGTGCCAAAGTCAGTTTTGTCAGGATATATGAATTTCTAGTCAAAGGGCAGAAGTAGATCATATCTGACTGGATATCTGTAAGGAGGTTACAAGCAACTTTCTTCAGGACCTAACGCTGTTAGCCCAAACACCCTGAACATGGCTGTGAAATTTGTGACGATGCAAAGCTGAGAGGCATCGTCAACACAAGAGGAGGATCAAGGTATCACAAGGAAGACCCTGAGGATTAGAGATGTAGAACTGGGAGGAAATGTATTGATTCAAAATGCATGCAAGGCACAAGAAATGGATGCTACATGACAGTAACTCGTCTGCTTGAAGACAACCAGCCAGATACCAGGTGACTAAAAGTTCCCAGTGTAACTGTAGCCACGGAAAAGACCAGCACCATACTGTGGTGCAGAAGAAAAGGTGTTTTCCGTGGCAAAACAATGACCTCTCAAGCTGCTGTCTAAGGCCATGACGAACCACACCTGGAACACGGTGCACAAATCTCAACATCCATGTCCAAGACCAATGAACTGAAGTGGAAGCAGGTGTTGAAAAAGCCTGTTAAGGTGGCCAGGGAAATGAAGAACCTTTCCTGTGAGAAAAGCTTAAAATAACCTGGCTTGTTTAGCACAGCCATGGGAAAGCAGAAATGGGAAGGGGCTGCTCTGCCTGCATACATTGAAGGAATAAACACCAGGGAGGAAAAAGAGCTATTTCAACTGTTTATGTTGGCATAAGATCAAATGAACTACAAGACGGCCAGAAATACATATAGGCTGGCTATTAGAAGAGCGATTCGAACTATTAAAGCAACCCAATGGTGGAACAGCTATGAAGGAAGAGCAGTGGGAGCAAAAGCCCTCCCTACTTTGAGGAGTGTAGTTGAACATTCATGGAAGGGCTCTATAACGTCAATGCCTATAAAGCAGAGAGATGGATTCAGGGATCCAAAGGCCCCTCTTCACCCTATCTTCTTTTACGCAGGCATAAAATAACCTTGTCCACTATAAGCTATTTTTTACCAGCACTAGTGGCTAAGTTACAGTCCTGCCTGCTGCCTGCCTGCATCGCTAGAGTAAGAAGATATTACATTATAAATTCACATTGTGCTTTCCACATTGCAAGATCCACAAATGTTTTGGAAGTCAGGGCCCTCATTTTCCAAAGGAACCATTGATTTGGTATGTTAAACTTTTAAAAGCTCAGATCCTGATTTCCAGGGGTAGCAAGTGCCTGCGTTGCTGCGTGACGGCAGATCATAGAATCACAGAATCACAGAATCATTTGGTTGGAAAAGACCTTTAAGATCATCGAGTCCAACCATACCTGATGCGTTCTTCATCTGGACCTGGGCTCTTTGAAACAGATGCAACCCCAGGAAAAAAAAAAATAAAAAACCAAATCAGTGAGTACTTCTGAAGTCACGGATGCACA
This sequence comes from Balaeniceps rex, assembly GCA_013401315.1. NCBI lineage: Eukaryota > Metazoa > Chordata > Aves > Pelecaniformes > Balaenicipitidae > Balaeniceps > Balaeniceps rex. Next base: position 51,552 of record VYZW01039323.1, on the reverse strand, counting down.
TTAATAGAGTTTATCTGAAAAGAGAAAACTAAAAGAAATATCTTTTAGAAATATCTTTTATCTTTTAGAGATAAAAGAGACTGTGGTGTACACTTACACCAGCAGGTGCCAGGCTTGCTTTTTTTTTACCACTATTTGTTCTTTAAACGCTTGATCAGAAGCTCCACCCCACGTCCAGTTGATTCCCCTGTTACTAACTCCCAAACCCAAACTTTGGAGGAAAAGACTTCTGTATGCGACCAGTTTGTCGGGGATCCCTTCAACTTGTACATTTTTCTTTGGTTTTCTCGGCATGGAGCAGACACTCATTGAAAGGCCAACATCGTGCAGTTTTCTGGGGCACCTGTCTGCCATAAACACCCTGCCAAAACTTCCACTTTTCTCCTAAGTGATCTTAATTACATTTTGCAGGCTCTGCTTAATGTTTGGCTATGTAATCTCTTACTCATCCTTCTGCGTGACAAAGAATGTTTTAAGGAATGATGCAATTGATTTTGCAACCTCTATAATTAAGACACTGGCACTCTTAGAGGATTTATTGCCTGGAGCTCGCAGCAGCAGGTTCCCAGAAGGATACAAAGATGGAGAAGAGGGTTAAGAACTCAACTGATAACTTAATCTTTTGTCTTGGGTTGCTCCAGATGCTGGGAAAACCATGACCTTCTCCAGCAAGTGAAAAAGAAGCAACCCCTTTCTGCATACATAAAGCTCCCATCAGGAATAACACGTGTTTCTGTCATGTAGCCTTATGGGGGGGGGCACAAATCCTGTAATAAGAAGAGGAAAAGAGATGTTTCCAGTGAGATGAAGTCACATCAGCTCCCTTGGGTTAAGTGTGTGCGCTACTGCACGTGAACGTCACCCATTTCTCTAAGGAAAGCATGGGTGGAAGATACTCCTAAGCAAGTCTGGAGCGAGGCACTGGAGCACAGAGGAGCTGTAGGACTTAGAATCACAGAATCATTAAGGTTGGAAAAGACCCCTAGGATCATCTAGTCCAACCCCCAACCCAACACCACCACGCCTACTAAACCATGTCCCAAAGTGCCACGTCTACACGTTTTTTGAACACCTCCAGGGATGGGGACTCCACCACCTCTCTGGGCAGCCTGTTCCAATGCCTGACCACTCTTTCAGTAAAGAAATTTTTCCTAATATCCAATCTAAGACGTGGACACAAGTGTGCAAGGAAGATCTGGTGATGCCAAAGAGGGCACTGGCTCTGCAAAGACCAGGTCTAGCATGTCGGGTAGTATTTCATCCACTACTCTTCATCATGCCTTGACAAGGTCTCCACTGACTCTGCCTGCACAGAGGGCAGGGACAAACATTAGATAGCACCAAGATCCAGACCAGCAGCACCACATTCATCTGACAAATGTCAAGGTGAGATCATTGAAACAGTTGGGCATATCTCCCTCTCCAAGATTTTTAGCTGTGACTGGTGATTTAGGATGATGCCCTTCTGAAGGGAGACAGGGATCAACAAGAAATTCTGTAAAGAAGATTTTGTGAAGAAAAGGCCTTCAACAGCTTCTGGAAAAAAATCAAAACTCTTCAAGACATCTTATGCTGGGCATCCCATAACACTACTTATTTTTAAGAAAAAAGAAACCAAATCAAACCAAACAAATATTATAATAATCATCACCATCATCAGTCTTTATCCTAGTTCTCTAGGCCCTCAGGGCTGGAAGGAAGGATCCAGAAATTCCCCTTTTCCCCACACACTCCTCACAAGACAGCACCAGCCAAACAGGTTGGGATAAAACCACTCAGAGAAACTGAGTGGAGCTTTGTGGCAGGTTTTAGTCCGAACTGGGAATGACGTTCACTAACGCAGCTTCTCCTACCTGCTGATGGCTGTCATCATTTGCACATCAGTGATGCTGTCATCATTGGTTAGGTTTCTTATGACGCCATCCATGAGCTCCAGAGGAACAAACTGGACGACACTGGCCAAGGCGTTGGATGGCGCTTCCTGCTCCTCTGCAAGACATGGACGAGCGCCAGCAATGAAGATGTTAGTCGCCGGGAAAACCAGGCACATGAGGTCATTTCTTGGCTCTAAAAGCCAAATCATTTCTGCCTACGTAAACGGAGTGGATAGTCAGCTGGCGTAAATGAGCAAAGTGGAGTCTGCACTTAGCTGTGCTGGGAGGACAATTCTCCAAATCCCAGTGTAGCACATAACGAGGTTGGGTCATAGCAGATGGGCTGTTGCATAAAGCCACACACAGCCCCAAGGGAGGAAGAGATCACAGGCACAAGAACGTTCTTGGGCCAACCCTGGGTCCCAAATTCCCTCTGCATGCTCTCTTTATACTAATTACTGCAAATAATTGCGATGGGGTGTGACTGCAGGTTTGCCTGCCTCGAGCACCTTCTAAAGGATGAGGCTTTCATACAGAGGGCACTGAAAAACCCGTCTCCTCGTGGGCGTAGGAAGCTCACCTGCCGGCAGAGAGTCCAGCCTTTCATGGCACTGGTACCTCTAAAAATCTTCTCAGACCCTCTGCAATAACCTAAAGGCCCCAGAAGTTGGATAAATATCTTCTGTCCCACCTTAAGACATGACCACCCTCCAGAGAGATAGTAGGGCTTCCTACCTCTAGATTGGTGAGCAATAACTCCTTAGCTTTGTCCCTAGTTTCTGGTAAGGAGCAGGCTGTGGGGTCCCATCAAGTCAGCCATAAGAGAGGGACATTTCCAAAAGCTTTCAAGTCCCACTCTAAGCAGCTGCAGATAAGGTGCTTTCCATTAAGCCCAGCTGATGCTGGAAAGTGCTGAACACACAAATTTATGCTGCAAATATTTCAACCCACTTAACAACTCCTGTGTACAGACTCTGTGTGGTCTCAGGGGATATCGTTTTCCTAGCTCAAAGCCCTAGGTAACTTTTAGGGACGCTTGTTTATTATATTTCAACTGTGGCTGCATTTCTGGAGTGGATGAGAACCACGCAAGATGTTAAACTAATCAAATTTGTCTTCATCAGAGCCAACATTTACATTCCCAGCCTTTATTTTTTTTTTTTTTACTTACCTGTTGAAGAAATGATAGTGAACAGCTCCTTCAAAGAGGGCAGGATGGCTGAGGTCTGAGTCCTCCAGATCCTCTGCAGCAGACCGCTCACTTTGTTCACCTGCTCCAAGAACTCCATGATGTCCTCTTCCCCCTCGGAGATGCACTGGAACTGCCCGATGCACCGGATCAGCTGCTGACAAAACAAGACCTGGTGTTTGCCCGTGGGAATGCACTGAGGATGCTGGGTTAAGAGTTTGCTGATCTTCGCACACTGCTTGGGGCTGGGCCTCTCACAGACTTTCCGCAGCACCTCAATCCTCAATAAGCTGAAGATGCTGTTTGCTGATGGGCTTTCCAAGACAAACTGCAGTCCTAATTGGATATAATCGAGTACGTAATGGCTTCTCTTCCCCAGAGGTCCATAGCCTTCCTGAAGGAGACTCAGCAGGAAGCGGACGTTGAAGAACTCCTCAAATTCCTCCGGGTGGTAGTGGCCGTAGACCTCCAAAACCTCTTTCCCTATCTCTCTTTTATACTTGGTGTCCCCTGTGAGATAAAGCTTGGTAGACAGCTCCAGCATGGACCAGCATTGCTCGCTGTCCATGGGCTGCTTCGCTGCCTCGATGACGCGCCTCACAAGCCCTTGCTTCACATTGTTGGGATATGAGGACATCACCACGGCTTCCAGTATCTTATCCATCTCTGCTCCCAGCTGCTGAAAGAGAGGAACAGAGGAGCAGATTAGTTCAAGCAGGGTCTACTGAGCTTTCTAGCCCAGGTTGGCAAGGGAGGTCAAAGAAGCAGAGCTTGCGAGCTGCCTGGGACCACTATGAAGATGATAATTCTTGTGCCCTTTTCATGGTGGCACTCAGAAAAGTTTCCACTTTGGTGATGTTTGACTGAGACTAAAGCCCCCAGACTGAATGAATACACAAAAATACAGAACTTCTTCAGACTAACCACACATTTGAGAATTTTTGTCTTGTCAACAACCAACTCCAATCTTACACTGGACCCTAGGGATGGATAAGCTCCCTCTCCTCAATGGGTTCAGCAACTCAAGGTGGTGCCCCGTGTTTCACAAGATCCAATCCCTGCTGGAGACAGCCTGCCACAGACCCATGGAGGGGTTGAGTGGGGAATTAGGGGAGCCAAGGTCTTCCATGGGTGTCTGCTGGCTCAGGTGTCCTCAAGAGGCAAAGGATGTTCCCAATGATTGTCTTCACATTCAGGGAAGGAGAGAAAAGCCCTGGGAAGCAGAGATGGGATTGCAGTTTGACATTGACATCATGCTGCCAGCCACTCCATCTGAGTGGTGCAGTCTTGGCTGCTCCCCAAGGGACCTGCCTGCCGCATTTGTATGCAGGACCAAAGCGAGAGGGGAGAGAAACTGCAGAGTCAGGCAAAGTTTCCCATTCGTCACAGCCTGAATTCACCAGCCATAAAGCGTTAGAGGAGAAAGTGCTTAAAAAAACCCCTGAGGATTTCCCTGGAAGAGCTCAGAACAACATTTATAACCAGGTGTTGGATGCACTACTGCACAAGAAACCCCATTACAGAGTGATAAAATTAGACAGCCAGGATTTCTTAAAACGTATTACAGGGACTGTATAAAGGCTCACCCACAGCAGGTCCCCCCGGTGCACAAATACACATCTGGAGAATGTCTCTTCCTGCCTATAGCCTGAAACGATCCATGGGGGAGGGAGAAGGAAGGTATGGATCATCTTCGTTACCTAAATGAGGGATCAAGGCAGGACAGATTCATCCACGCTCATGTGTGTCTGACCAGAAGAATAATCACCACCTTTCTGTTCCTCAGTTTCCTAATCTGTGAAACGAGGACAACACACAGCAATTCCTAGTAGGGTTGGTTGAAACTTCCTTCCTTAGCACTTGGAAAGCATTTGAAGCTTTATTAATAAATGAGCCCTCGTGTGAGTAGAAGGATGATTGTGGAGGCTCAGATTAGGGCGTTAGTTGGGGATTGTAGCTGGATTGCTCATGGGAGGGGGAGAAGGAGCACGATCTCTAGGTTGAAGAGTAAGAATATGATCGCTACTGAGGAAGAATGGGATTGAGGATGGGAGGCGGTCAGATCCAAGTGGATCAAAGCCACACTCGTATGGGGACAGTTTTTCTGAGTCTGGGTTGGTTTGGGCTGGTCAGAAGTTTAGTGCGGTTAGGATGATGCTTAGGGCGAGAGACAGGGTGAGTAGGAATGTGATTATGTCGATTGCTCCTCTCTGGGGTTGCACCAGATTCTAGAGATTGGAAGTCAATTGTGATTAATATACTAGAAGAGCATGATCCTCATCAGTAGATGGTTATGTAGAGGAATAATCAGACGACGTCTACGAAGTGTCAGTATCATGCTGCTGCTTCCAATCCAAAGTGGTGGTTTGATGTGAAGTGGAATTTGATTAGTCGTAGGACACAAACTGATAGGAAGGAGGAGCCGATGATTACATGTAGTCCGTGGAATCCTGTGGCGACGAAGAAGGTTGAGCCGTATACGCCGTCAGCGATTGAGAATGGGGCTTCGTAGTATTCTATTGCTTGGAGTGCTGTGAAGTAAAATCCTAGCAGGATTGTTAGGGTTGGTGCGTGGATTGCTTGCTTTCGAGTGCCTTCTGTGACGCTATGGTGTGCTCATGTTATGGTTACACCTGAAGCTAGGAGAATAGCTGTATTTAATGAGGGAACTTCTATGGGGCTGAGGGGTTTAATTCCTAGTGGGGGTCATTGTCCGCCTAGTTCGGGAGTGGGGACTAGGCTGGAGTGGAAGAATGCTCAGAAAAATCCAAGGGAAAAGAAGGCTTTGGAGGTAATGAATATTCTAATGAATATATTACTTTTTCTATTAATTTTTATATAAATTTTATATAATGACTATATTAATTTTTCATTAATATAACACTACCCACTTGGAAAGCATTTGAAGCTGTTCAAGTGGGTAGTGTTATATTAATGAAAAATATACACGCAGGTGGCAGGTACCCTAAGTATGGTGTGCACAGATGACATCCAGAAGAGACCTCAGAGGATGCCACCCAAGCACCATCCCATCCCTGGAGTAAGCCTGTATCTGAGCCAAAGAGTATCTTCTCTCCTGGTAGACAGCTGCTTGCTGGTGGCGAAGGAAAACCCATGCCAGACACAAACCTCAAGATCTGGCTCACAGCTGCTTGGCTGGGAAGCCTTTCCACTGGACCAAACATCTCCTCTTCCCATCATTGCCTCCCCCACAATCTCACAGGATGAAAAAAACCATGATATATGCATGGCCACCTCCCCATCCAGCGATGAGAGCAGCCTACGCTGCAATGGCTCTCCAGACACCACCTTGGCCTTTCTGACGCCTGCCTGTTGACTCATACGGTCCTCTGCTCATGTGCTGGATTTATTTTTCCCCACCAAGCACCACTGCTGCCTTCCCTGCAACAGCTATGACAGAGCTAATGCTCCTCATCGCGGTCTTTTCACCGGATAGAAGACATAAGCAGGACTCTTGAGGGACCAACCTGCATTAAACCAGCAACAAATGAGGACAAGGTAAGAGGAGAGAATAAAAGCCCCCAGGTAATGTCTTCTCACCTCAAACAGAAAGTCTTGCAGACAGACCAGAAGTCAGGAGGAGCAGTTGTCCTAGCTGTAGCTCAGTGGTCACCTTGGCCATGCAGATACTGCACAGACCCCTTCACCTCCTCTCTGCAGCTTCACAGCCTGAGCCCTGACACCCCAGACATCTGGCAGATAAGGCACCAGGAGGAGACAGGAGGGTCTAGAGGGCTCATTGGTTGTGTCTCACCGTTACGTGGTTAATTCCCTGGAGCAATCCATGCTGAGCCTGGCACAGCAATGTGGAAACACCACACAGGCATGATGGTCAAAAGCTGGCTACAGACCTTTTAGACCTAACCCCATAAATTACCACAGTCCACAGCCCACTGGTGTACGTGGTGTTGGGTGGCCTCGCTGCCCCTCTCGGGGACGATGGTTGCCCACTGCTGGCCCCTGTATGACTGGGCTTTTAGCTACTTTAGCGTTGCCAAACTTCACCCAAATTTGCAGTGCAAAGAGTCTACTTCCACCTGAATTTTGAGATAAACTTGCAGCTCCTGAAAGGGCTTGGTTCTTTCTCAGGCTGCTCACAGAAGGGGACGTGAGGATGGGTCACCCCAGCCTTGCCGCCTGGAGTGCAACTAGGTCTCATCTGACATAGCGCGTCGAGGACAAGGCTGAAACAAACTCCCTCCATAGTCAATAGACAAACAAGTCCCAGTGGAGAGTATCGAAGGACTGTAAAGGCAAACCACCTTCCTCATCGGGAAATGTCGTAATGTCTCATATTGACATTAAGAACTCAAAGACATGCAGGGAGAACCACCCGAGGTGACCTTGTGGTGGATGGTCCATGCTCTCCTCACCAACGAAGGACTTTACAGTACAAGGCTGGGCTGTAGGTAACACAGTCCCACCTACACCTCTCTAACCACCCTGGTGTCAGCAGGAGGGGACACACAAGCCCATGTTTCTGTTGTGTATCAAGGTACACCAAACTGCTCCCTGGCTGTGGGTCAGGCAAAGCCAGGATGGAGGATGCTAGCCAGGGAGCCCCTGAGAAGGAGACATTTATAATATATATTACAATCTTAGAACTATATTAAAACGACATTCAAGTTGCTTCGTAATACGTAACAATAAATATTACAGTCTTAAAACTACGCTAAAAGAGCATTCTACACTAAAAGATCGTTCACATGTCAAAGGTTAGGAATTAAGATGGCTAATTCAACCCCAGCACAGCTCCAGATGCTTTCAGAGAGATATTATTTAAAGGATCTCATACTAACTATTTTTTTTTTTCTCCAGGACCTGCCTGGAGAATGAATCAGGGTTTGCAGTGAAGGAGACTGTCGTCTGTAAGATCACCGTCTCATTTGTTGTAGAAATTGGAAATGTGTCATAAATAATCCAGGGAACTGCAGGAGAGGGAAGGACAGCTTCATTGCCGGGCAGCCAAATGCTGCCTTGGATATCTGGTGCCTGGCTCTCCTCCGTTTAATATTGAAATAAAGAGACTAAATATTCAGATAATCAGGCTTTTATAATGAGTGCTCCTGAAGTGGGAAAACCTTTCTGCACTTCATCTTCCTCACTGGCAATAACAACTCACGGAAAAGTTGGGAGGATCGGCTCATTCCTGCTTGTAAAGAGAACCAAGTTCCTGGCGCACGCGAGGGTGTTATAGAAGGTCAAAGTGTTAATTATTGATCTGAAGAGCCGCTTTGAGGTTCCCATCTGTTATGTAGTCCGCATAACAGTGAAAAAGAAAAAATCCCATGAAATGGCAAAACTGTTCTGCTCCCCCGGTGAACGACTGGCAGGAGCAACGTGGGTAAAATCACAGAATCAGGAGGGAAGGGACCTTAGGAGGTTTCTAGTCCAACCCCTGCGCAAAGCTGAAATCAAACCAAGCTGCTCAGGGCTTTGTCCGTTTAGGTCTTGAAAACATCCCAGGATGGAGATCATACAACCATCCTGGGCAACCTGTCCTGGTGCTTAATTAGCTCATAGAATCATAGAATCATAGAATGCTTTGGGTGGGAAGGGACCTTTAGAGGTCATCTAGTCCAACCCCCTGCAGTGAGCAGGGACATCTTTAACCAGATCAGGTTGCTCAGAGCCCCGTCCAACCTCACCTGGAATGTTTCCAGGGATGGGGCCTCCACCACCTCTCTGGGCAACCTGTGCCAGTGCTTCACCACCCTCGTTGTAAAAAATTTTTTCCTTCTATCCAGCCTAAATCTCCCCTCCTTTAGTTTAAACCCATCACCCCTTGTCCTGTCACCACAGGCCTTGCTAAAAAGCCTGTCCCCATCTTTCCTCGAGGCCCCCTTGAAGCACTGCAAGGCCGCACTAAGGTCTCCCCGCAGCCTTCTCTTCTCCAGGCTGAACAGCCCCAACTCTCTCAGCCTGGCCTCGTAGCAGAGGGGCTCCAGCCCTCGGAGCATTTTTGTGGCCCTCTTCTGGACCCGCTCCAACAGCTCCATGTCCTTCTTGTGCTGAGGGCTCCAGAGCTGGACGCATAGTGGGAAGTTTTTCCTTATTTCCAGTTGGAAACTCTTGTTTCAATTTATGTCTGGTTTTTCTCATTCTCCTGCCATGCACTGCTGCGAAAAGCCTGGCTCCTGCTCCTGAATGACCTCCTTGTAGGCACTGGGGGGCTGCTGTCAGTCAGTCAGTCAACCCCACTGCCTTCACCAGTGCAGGGGCGTTAGTCCATCCTGGATGAGTCCATGCTGGGTTAGTCCATCCCAGGTGGATCCATGCCGGATGAGTCAATCCCAGGTGAGTCCATCCCAAGTGCAGGACTTTGCATTTGTCCTTGTTGAATTCCACGAGGTTCGTGTCAGCCCCAGCCTGTCCTGGTCCTCCTGTATGGCAGCCCTGCCCTCAAGTGTATTGACTATTCCCCCAAGTTTGGTGTCACTCACAAATTTGATGAGGTGAATTTCATCTCCTCCTCCAGGTTGTTGATAAAAACGTTAAAAAGGAAAGGTTCCAGCCAGTTTCCCACCCAATTAGCAGTCCACCCATCTAGACTTCAGTTTCTCTTGTATCTTTGATACAAGGATGCTGCAGGCCATCACCTCAAAAGCCTTACTGAAGTCAAAGAAGACAAGATCTGCTACCTTCCCCTCATCCACAGATCTACCCAGTCCGTCCCTAAAGGCCATCATGTAGGCCAAGCATGATTTACCCTTGGTAAATGAATGCTGGTCATTCATGTGCCCAGACCCAGCTTCCAAGAGGGTGTGCTCTATGATCGTCCCAAGAACTGAAGGGATGCTGACAAAACTAGGTTCTCAGATAATCCTTCTTGATTTTTTGAAGGTGTGCTAGAGAGGGAGATGTGCTTTGGAAGAAGAAAGGATGTCTTCCTATCTCATCCTCGTCATGCAGACGCTCAGACCTACAAAACTGTCCTGAAGACACTCTCCACTCCAGCCGGCAGGTCAACAAGTGTTGATGGCATTAGGTACCACACACTGCATTCACAAATACACCCAGGGTCCACAGTGTTTTCTCCCATGCCCCCTCAAAATAAAAAGGGTGTTGTAAAAGACAGCAGCCCTGGCTCCAGACTTAAATTCCATCTAAAGCCACAAATAAAATGAAGTATTTCATCAATATCTGCAACAGATGTTGCTGACCATGAGACGTGTCCCTGCAAGGACAGATATCCAACCACGCTCTAGAAAACAGAGAGGCAAAAGGAATTTAAGCAAAGAGCGGCATCGACCAGCTTAGCTTCACTCTGCAAACTGAGTAAACTGCAAAAAAAATCCCAAAACCCAATCTCAGGATGAAAAGTCACCTTGGGCTTTGCTTGGGTCTAATCTTCATAATCTGTACTGTTCAGAGGTGTCTTTGTATTTCTCTTCCGCCTGTGTTTTTTCTTTAATTAGGATTCATTTCAACTGAAGCCTATCCAATTACTTCTAAATCAATTCATTCCCCTATCCCTGCCAGCAGCAGATTTCCAGTAAAGGCTCCTTAGTATTTTTTGCAGAATGCAGTATCAGTTCCCATACCCCAGATCTTACAAAGCTCTGAAAACATAGATCCGAGACGTGCCTTACCTTTAGGAAATCTTGGTAATAAATTCAGCACATTTCCTACAATGGCATCATATATCGTTTGATAAATACCACTAAAGGAGGAAAAAAATCCCACCATCCAAACACAGACTGATAGATAAAGTGATTTGCTTCTTACTTACAAAGAAGAAGAAGAAATCATGATCTACTTCCCTGAATTCTCTGGAGGTCTGGAAGTACAGAAACAAGACTCACCTTTTATTGTCCTTAACTCCCGCTGAAATGGTTTCTTTTATGTCAGCCAAGACATTACTGTTATTCTTGCTGCATCCTCCAGGCAGCTAGGCAATTAGGGCTCAATCCTGCAGCATGCTGAGCTGCTGCAGTATGGAAGGGAGCACACACAGTGCCTTGCGAGAGCACAGAATACTGCACAAAAAATACTGTATTCGCTAAAATTTCTACAAAATTTGCCATGAATTGGTGTACAAGTTCTTAAAAGGACCAGCCCCTGTTGTCACACGCTTCTCTAGGTCTGTTTTCCAGGAACATCAAAGTAATTGTGCCCTAATGATTTTTTTTTTGCAGGGAACAAATGTCCCCTTAATTCATAGGCAAAGGGGATTTTTTTTTTTTGGTCCAAAGTACGTGCCTGTTCATCCAGCCAAGGAGGAGAACCAAAGCCTGCAACTCACCATTACCACATCTAATAAGTACAGCCGGACCAGCAGGTATCGGACCATCACAGTCATTCTTATCACTTCCCTATGACTTTTCTTAAAAGGCTAAAAGTCCTCTAAATAACTAAGAAGAAATTGCAATTTCCCTACAGCGTTGGAAATCGTCAAACAAAGGCCACTGCTGGGCCCTCATCCATGCTACTGCACCTCCTACTTCTGCCTCCCCGCGATCTGGTATGATGTACACATCTGGTTATACTCTTCGTTTAGCTGAGATTTAGTTTTTTCTGACTAAATAACCTTAATTAACGTAAGTGATGTGATTCCAATTCAATAATCTTCTGCGTATACGTCCAGCACTCACAGCAACTTAATGCTGCGGTTCCTGTCTCGAGTCCTCCCAATGACACAACTGCTGCTTCTCTCTTTACTTCTTTCTTAATTATTTCACATCCAGCCACTCATTATTCTCTCAAGCCTCAGCTTCCCTTCTATGTTATTTGCACCGTCATAATGCCTGGAGGCTTCAACTAAAATAGAGCCCACTGGCCTACAAACTATACCTACAGGAACATACGCAAGGGAATACATATCTCGCTTAAGCGACGCGGCAGATATCATTCACGCTGTTGTAGCGATATGAAACACGGAGGCACATCCCGATCAAGCCGTTTGCTCAAGGGGGTGCAATAGGTTGTGGCAGAGCCAGCAGCCAAACCTCTCCAGACCTACAAATACGTTAACGGCAATGCTGCACCTTGCTTTGCTCGCTTCAGCTGCTATCCAATTGCACCCAATAAAGTGCCATGGCAGAGCAGAGGTCCATTTTTATGAGATCTGAGCAGAAAATCAGAGCTAGTAACTGCAGAAAAATCCAGTTAAATACCCCTTTAGGAACAGAAGTGAGACTCTACCCATCTGCAGTCATAACAGTGAAAAATCACGAGCACAGAAGCCTGGCCAATTTTTTTGCACGTAATTATAATCTGCCTTTCTAAATTCACCTTCTCTTTTCGAGGAGATCACGTATTCTTTAATTCCGGTCCCAAACTGCTTTCCAGGGACAGATTGCACTTGTGTTGTGTGTCTCCTACTCGCTAGAGCTAATTACTTTTGGCTGGCAAGGCTCTTCGTGCCTTCCTGTCCTCTGTTGCTCTGAATCAGAACTGCCCTTTAGTTTAGTACAGCACCGATGGAGATTCCCCTTCAGCCACAGCAGATTTGGAGGAGGAGGTTGTCCCCACGCTCTGCAGGACCTTCCAACCTGCTCAGCAGCTTTCCGTCCTCTCTGGAGAGTAAAGATTTATTTGAGCATTGTCACCCAACTGGACTGTCGGCATCTCGCATGGCTTTGCTGTACATCAGGAGCTCCGCCTTGGGAACAGCGAGTTTCTCTCCTGTGACCACACGCTTTTCTAAGGGGTCCCTAAAAAGTAACTAACCAAAAGACATCTATTTGCAATCAGCCTAAATTTGTCATATAGTAGTCCCTACCTTTACTAAAATCTGTTGACGTTTTAGATCCACAGACCACTGCGGACCCCTTTCTTTTCTTCTGCAGCACCATGTATTTCATCAATTCCTTTTTCCTCTAAAACATTATAAATATGTTTGACCACACCACACAATTCTATCAGCCATCTCCAAGTGACTTACCATGGCCATAATTCATGGACAACAGTGCTGGACTGGCTGCCCTACCCAGCTATCTTAGCTGCCCTGCTCTCTTATTTCTCCAGTGCTTCTTCTTTGATCCCTTTGGTGCACACAACTCCCCCAGTCTCTTCTCTTGCTCTGTGTTTCTTGCTCTTAGGCACTCAGTCATCAAATAAAAAAAAGGCTTTGGCTGGATGTCAAAGCGATCAGCGCAATAATACCAAATAAAGCCCAAGGCCCTAACATTTCGTCCTCTCTTTCTCCAGACAGACAACTCCTCCCAGCTCCATTCCTCCCCTCCAGACATACAAGCATCTCTAATACGTACCGGTATCCTTTCCTAATAAATCATCCCAAAACCATCACTAGCGTATTATCAGCTATCCTGGTAGGGATGCAGAAAACAAGGCACAAAGAATTAAATTCCTCTCTCCCTGTTGCCTTCAAAACCCGTGGCAGAGAAGAGCACATAAGGCAGGACTTGCCCTAACCGCTAGACCAGCAGTGACAAACCGCTGGCTTTATGGCTAAGCCCAGCACAAACCACAGACAAAAATAACCCATCCCAGTTGCTTTTTAATTTTCTGAGTATATTTGGCATTGGATGCGCAAAAGCTTTGTCCTGCCCGCACTAGGTAAATTTTCCCGGGATGGTCACTCCTCCTCACATCCCCCAGATGAAGATATCTTCCTTTTCTTCCCCCAAAAGCTTTCTGCTTTCCTTCTTAGCCAGAGCTCTCAGCCAGGGCTGTGCTACCCTGCTTCCTTGGGGCTTTACACTAGGAGCGCCCGGATCCTGCACTGACCTTCAGACCAACGTCCTTTCTATTATCATCCCTGCAGACTGTAAATACATCTCCACCGGAAAGCTGGTTGTTTTCTTGAAGGTATTTATAGCATTAACATCACTCTTCTTTCTTCAGATTTCTGTCTGCTTTTGTCTGTGTGTAGAAATTAAACCCCTAGATATAACCCAAGGAAAAACCACGTCCTGTTCACCAAAGCATACCGGACCGAGGGCTGACACTGCCAGCACTGGCTGGGATTCATCAGACACCGCCTCGCTGCTTGGAGACACAGAGATCTCCATTTTTTTGGTGATGCCTTCAGGAAAAATAGGATATGACACTCATTTGAGACCTCAGTTTTCCTCCAGCCCCCAACATATTTGGCTTTGCATCAGCCAATCCAGAAACCAGGAAGGCAACGTAAGACCATGGCAAACTTTACGGGCTCCATCACAAAGATGTTCAAGGCGTTTTGAACCTCCTCCCCAGGTGAAAGCTCAGCCCCCCTGCTACATCCTTTCAGCCTGAGGTAGGGCATGCGGTTGAAATTTCTCTGCCATTAGTCCCACGACACAAATACAGCAGGGTAGAGTTCAGTTCCCACAGCCTTTTGAAAACCTCATAGAAGTGGCAAATATGCAAGATGCCAATGTCTGCTTTTATCTTTTAACAGCTGCAAAGTCCAAGCCAGGGCAGATTTAACCTGAAAGGGGTTTGGATCTGGACTGCTCTGAATTTGACCCTCACTTTTAGGGCTTTTTGGCTCCCTATGGGATGGGAACATCCCTGGGTGTCTCTCCCCAGGTCAGCTTCCCTGGGGAAAACCTCAACGCATCTCAGCCGGTTCCTCATAACAAGATGCTGCCTTGTAAACAGGTTTGCAAAGCCCTGCAGGCACCGGGGAAATGCACACACACCCACTTGCCAATGTTGCTCCTGTATCCCTCCCTCCAAGCATCCTCCTGTAGCCTGACCCTCAAACATCCAAATCCTCAAGCATCCCTCCTCCAGGGTTCCCTCCTGCATCCTGACCACAGAGCATGCCTCTCTCTGAGCATCGCATTGCGAATCCCGACTCCTGAGCATCCCTCCTGAACCCTTTCCTCCAAGCATCCCTCCCTCAAGCATCTTTCCTGCATCCCGACCCCTCGAGCAGCCCTTACTGCAACATCCCTCCTGCATACCTCCCTCCAAGGCCTCTCCTACATCCCAACCCCTGAGCATCCCTCTGAGTATCCCTCCTGCATCACAACCCCCAAGCTTCCCTCCCTCTGAGCATCCCCGTTCCTGAGAATCCCGACTAAATCCTGACCCCCGAGCACTCCTTACTCCCAGCTCCTTCCTGCATCCCGAACCCTGAATACCCTCCTCCATCCCTCCATCCGAGTATCCCCCCACTCTGAGCAGCCCTCCTGTGCCCCTTTCCCAAACACCCCTCCTGCATCCCTTCTCCCCTTCCCTCTAAGCAGCCCGACCCCCCCAAAACCCCCCCGTACCACTTCCTTCGATGGTCCCTTTGAGCATCCCTCCTGCACCCCTTTTCCCGAGACTTTCTTTCTGCATCCCGACCCCCGAGCATCCCTCCCTCTCAGCATCCCGACTCCCGAACACCCTTCCCTCTGGGCAGCCCTCCTGCACCCCTTCCCCCGGGCATCCCTCCCGCGTCCCTCACCCCGAGCATCCCCCCTGCACCCCTTTCCCCGACTAACCCTCCTGCATCCCTTCCCCGGCCACCCCTCCTGCGTCCCTTCCCCTGAGCATTCCACCTGCGTTGCTTTCCCCGAGCACCCCCCCAGGGTCGCTCACCCGAGCACCCCTCCTGCATCCCTTCTCCCGAGCAATCTCCTGCATCCCTTCCCCG